>CAHIKZ030005505.1:55000-202500 GCA_903632075.3 Acanthosepion pharaonis | reverse complement strand
GAAGCTAGCTATCTCTGAGTTGCTGGAATTGGTGGCTAGTATCATAAGCATGTTGTGCATTTTCATTTCATTTGTCAGACTAGTGGGATTTCCCTACTTGTCTGCCAAATAATTTCTGCTAACGAAAAATAGATAACGCTGCCAAAATGCAGTATAAAAGAAAATAGTGCTAAAACTTTTTGTCCCTTTCTCTCAATTTAGCCACAAGACCCCGTAGGATCAAAACATGTTCCGTTTCCCCTCCCTTCTTAATTCCCATCAAAACACATGTCTCATTGTACTTAAAACGGCGCATAAATGCCCTAAGTCGATAAGGTGCTTCTGCTATGTATTTAGTGATTCTTGGTAAAATACAAAGAAAAATCTGCAATATTATTGGCCCTGACCTGGCATTTCGATTTCAGTAACTTTCTCACCGCCGTGATGTAGCTTCCCCCTGCCTTTTCTATAAATATTTTCAAGGTGATTTTTCTGATGAACTTTATAATACCCAGACTTTATGAATTTTAGCACAGTACTTGATTGGCTGTCAGGTCTCATCAATTTACAGTTGAAATGACTACATGTAACCATAAGTTCTATGCTAACAGTTCCTTCTGTCGCACTTTTCTCTTAAAAAGTTTAAATGCTATATCAATCGTTAACTTCTCTCTTCTTAATTTGTTATGGGAACTTACCTATAACGATAATGGACTCTTCCTGGCACTATAAATACGGCGCCTCTCAAGAAGTATAATGAATGGTGTAACGAGCACCAGGTCATGACTGTTGAACTCTCTGCTTTGGCAGAGAAAAACACGGACGAGGCTTTGCCGAAGGGCAAGGTTTCGTCAGGGGAGGTGGACAGGGTCTGAACCCGTCTAGGCGGGTTCAAAGGGTATATTTTTGGCCGAGCCTATGGGCTCGGGAAACCCACGTTAAACTCGGCCCTGTGCCACATGCAACCCTCGTGGTGGGTGGGGTGGCTAGATACCGAATGGTGTAACGAGTCAAGACAATATTAGTTCACTCTAAACCAGACGGACAGTCATTACCAACACCTTCAACTTCTTGTACTATATTTCTGTTGCAATATATCTTTGTTATTCTACTCTTGTGTTCGTGTTGTTCTTCATTGGTTCTAACCTTGGACCATAACTGTGGTGCGAGGATATAACATAATTGTTATTTTATTGTTCTCTCTCCTTAATGTTTTTGCTCGTATAGTCTCTAACACACGCAGTAACTGTTTGTGTCTTAGCCACTTTATTGACTTGTTTGGGGTAAAATGATTAAAAAACACTATCAAACCAACAAGAAGCTTTTCTCTTATGTTAAATCTATCAACATTTTCAATAGCACTTTACAGACACCATATGTACGAATACGGACATCTCTATATTTACACTTCCATTTACCTCTTTATATATTCTCCCTACTTAGTTTGCTAAGACAATACAATGTTAGATGTACAATACTGTTTGTAATTCTTATGTTCGAGAAAACGTCTCATACAACCACAGGACTATCACTACACTATTTGTCTTACAATTCCTACGTCCCATCACTAAATATAAACTTTCAACAATTAGCAATTATCACTGAATAAGCTGACAAAGCTGCTACAGACTAGAAGCTGTCAGGATAATGCTCTCGATGCGTTTGAAAGAGTAATCAGAATTTTAAAATTTGGCGCATATTGTGTAACGTAACTTAATGCAGTCATCCGTTTATGGCTCACTAAATATGTGTTCACAAATACCTGGCGCGTACACACATATACACACACATTAATATATATATATAGAGAGAGAGAGAGAGAGAGTGAGTGAGAGGGCGATGCGTGTGTGTGCGAGGAGAGAGCTGAACGAACCTTAAAGCGAGACACCGAAAGAAATGGAAGCAAGGTGAGAAATTAGATCGCTTTTTGATAAAAGGTAAGTGCACGTAAGTTATTCGAATGTTCTAACAGGTATATGTGGGAGCGAGGTGGGGGGTGTAAAGGTACCTGGAAGCAAAAGATGAACCGATGGGGACGTGGCTGCGGATGGGTGAGCGATATTGTTTATCTGGTTGTTTCATTGCCGGGTTGTTAAGGACACACAATCTGTGCGTAAAACTAGCAGAAGAAAAGCCGTAAATCTATCCCAGCGTGAAGATAATATCTACCTGTTTATTATCTAAATATTTCAGTGAGCATCTGCGTTCTTTATTATCTGTACGGAAAAGGTTTGTTTACGAACTCCATGGGTCACTTCAATTTTTTTGTGTGTGTGTGTATGCGCATGCGTACAGAGTGACAGAGAAAGAGAGAAAAAGATAGAAATATAATAAGTGAATGATGTACGATCCTTCGACTTGTCTGGCATTGCGTATGGGTTAGTAGAGGTAAAAAAAAAATGATATTGTGACGTAACAATATTCATCGTTGAGAGGTCTAACCTGCCTTGAAAACCAGCATTTGTATCCTGGTTTACCTGGGGTGCAACACGGTTCACCGGGAACGACAAGAAATCCTTAACTACCTCAGTCTCTAAGTTAGATCACGTGTCTATATTTTCAAAAATACATATGACTGAGGCTTGTGAGGGTGAGTTGTGAGGCGCTAAAAATCTCTCTATAAATATTAAGGGTAATACAGACCAAACCCGGATATAAGAGAAACCCGGATATAGAGAGATGTTCCAAATTAGAGCCCATACTTACCTAAACAAAACAGACCAAACCCGGATATAAGAGAAACCCGGATATAAGAGAGATGTTCTCTGGTCCCAAATTAGAGCCCATACTTACCTAAACAAAACAGACCAAACCCGGATATAAGAGAAACCCGGATATAAGAGAGATGTTCTCTGGTCCCAAATTAGAGCCCATACTTACCTAAACAAAACAGACCAAACCCGGATATAAGAGAAACCCGGATATAAGAGAGATGATCTCTGGTCCCAAATTAGAGCCCATACTTACCTAAACAAAACAGACCAAACCCGGATATAAGAAAACCCGGATATAAGAGAGATGTTCTCTGGCCCCAAATTAGAAATACTTACCTAAACAAAACAGACCAAACCCGGATATAAGAGAAACCCGGATATAAGAGAGATGTTCTCTGGTCCCAAATTAGAGCCCATACTTACCTAAACAAAACAGACCAAACCCGGATATAAGAGAAACCCGGATATAAGAGAGATGTTCTCTGGTCCCAAATTAGATATAAAACAAAACAGACCAAACCCGGATATAAGAGAAACCCGGATATAAGAGAGATGATCTCTGGTCCCAAATTAGAGCCCATACTTACCTAAACAAAACAGACCAAACCCGGATATAAGAGAAACCCGGATATAAGAGACAACTCTCTTATATCCGGGTTACACTGTATTATGCATTTCTTTAAAACATTCATATATCTAACTTTGCTTATCCGTGTTTGTATTATTTATATATGCGTTTATAAAAAGAGAGACTGATTTTGACTTTAGAATAAGACATCTTTTTAGTCTTATTGCATATACACAAATAAATATCGAACAATGGTTTTATGTTACAATTTTATGTTTTGTTGATTCAACCTTCTAATTTTATGGGTTTTTTTCTATATTGTTTCAGTAGTTCAGCATTTCCTAGTCTAAGTGTCTTCCAGTACACACCAACACACTCGCCCTTAAATGTCTTCAGTTAGATAACTTTCTGTCATATAAGTTTTATTGGTCCATCAATACCCACAGTAAAATCCGATGTTAATTATAAAATAAAATCACATAGTAATCATAAGGGTATACAACTCAAACATTAATTATAGGATTATAAAAACCCGGTATTAATGATAAGTTTATAATTGTAACTCGTTAACAAGTACCATTCCAAAAATCGGCTGGACGCATTAGTGTGTTAGACAAGGTTTGTGTCTATTTTTCCCTATTAATGAATAAGTTGCCATGGATTCAGATCATATTTATGGAGAAACTATCATGATGTTGTCAGCAGGATAGAGATATTTAAACATAATTAAGAAGCCGTTTTAGGAAGGATACATATTAAATTTCAATATGCTTATATCGTTTAGATATGAGTTGAACAGTTTTACAGAGCTTGACGGAGGATAAATATATTTCTAAATATTTTAATACCTTATATATATTTTTTCTTCACCTCACTACTTCCGGTTTCGAAAGCGCTTAAGTTGTCGAGCTCCGTGTAGTTGATTTGCTGAATAAACCACCTGAGGAGACCGTAGAGGTCGAAACCCCGGTAGTGTGCTCTGGTCAGCTTTCATCCTTTCTAAATATTAAACAGCTCTGTTAGTCTTCCGACTTTCTATTGAGCATTTTTAATACGTTGAGTTTTAACAAATATTTTTTACCTATGTGTGTTACTCTGGCATATATATATATATATATATATATATATATATATATATATATATATATATATATATAAGCTCTTCAGTAAGATGAATAGAACACTCCGGATGATTGGCATTTGTTTACATTCGTAAAAACAATACGCTAGATTTAGCTGTTTCACTCTGATGAATGAAGATAGCTCAGTGGTAGAAAATCTGACTGACACCAAATCAGTTGAGGCATTCGGATGTCTAGTCACACAGCGAAACAGTACTGTCTGTGAATGACATTATAGATAGATAGATAGATAGATAGATAGATAGATAGAGAGAGAGAGAGATTTTTAATCAGTGATTAGAAAGTTCTCTTTCCGGCCATAAAACTCGAGTTCGAATCTAACCATAGACGATTTGTCAAGGTGGTGACTTCTTGATAATATCAACGTGGGGCGATTGCATGGCATCTTTGGAAAGTGTCCGAAACCATATAACAGGTTAACCCAAGCCTCGTGAGTGGAATTGGGACAGTTCGGAAGCCAACTATGGTTGTGCTAGTGACTTCGTAGTCACTAGTTATCGTGACCAAAAATTTGAGCGTGCACGCCTCGTTAAAAAAAATCATCACGTCAAATTAAACGCTCACTCCCAAAAACTGTAACTAAGTTCTACTCAGCATAGTTGCAGTCTAAGCCACAGGTAGACTCTACGGGTTGAACTAGAGTCTGTCATAGGGTGTGGGTAGCCACCCTGGCAGACGAGTGTGCTCAGGAAGCGAGGAGGCCCCATTTTCTCTCTCTCTCTCTCTCTCTATATATATATATATATATATATATATATATATATATATATGGTTTGAGAGTTTTAAAGAGTCATGTTTTTAAAAGTTGACATTTCCCTTAGAAGCAGTTGCCCTCAAAAGTCATCAAATTGTGTCCACGACTAAATAGTTCTATTGACGTTTCTCAGTCATGTATAAACCACAAAGTCACGACACTCAACTTTCCTTTGCCCACGAATTCAGATGCAAACGTATAAAATTATAGAAGTGCGCACTTTCATGAATGAATAAGTGCAACACACAAAAAATACATTTTAGTAAATATATCATCAAATGCGTCTATGATTCATTTTATATTTATATATATATATATATATATATATATATATATATATATATATATATATATATATATATATATGGGGGTGATTAAATATTAAATGTTCCTATCATTTGATTTAGAATCATTGTCTGAAATAATCAATACGATATATCTAATGCAAATGTCTGTATGTTCTCGTATGCATATAAGTGAACACTGAAGTCTGTTTCATGCTAGAACGAAATCTTAAGGCCAAGTGTGTTGTGCTTTGGCTCGACTATTTATATATGCTGGACAATGTTGTATTATGAGTAGCAAGGTCTGTTGTATTATCCCAACAGTTAGTGGATGGGCGATAACGGTTATATTTCAAATTATTCTAGAGGCTACTGAGTAGAAATAATTGTGAATCAGTATACAGTTATTTGTAGCTATTTTATAGTGTTGTTTGTTAACTTTTTACTCATTATTTATTTTGAATTATTTAATTATTTGTTGTTGTTGATTATTATCAAATTCACTTGTGCTTATGTGTTAATTAGTTTCTTAATTTGTTTATTATTTACTTTATTTATTTGGATTTTTTAATTTTATTTTGGGGGAGGCTTGATTATCTTATTTGTTTAATGTATTGGTTTTCTCTAAAGTCTATTACATTATTTTCAGTTGTATATCGTGCATATATTTGCATTTTTCATGGTGATATTTTACAAGATACTCGTTTTTAGTTTTCCATTTTTAAGTAACATTTGTTTTCGTGTTTGTAATGTGAGATGTTCTGATCATTTACTTAGCAATTTATGTTCGTCTCAGAGGGTGATTGTAGCTATTTTCTCCTCCAGACAAAGTTTACAATTTTTATTTATTCTTTTCGGCTGATGATGTTTTTCGTATTTTTCATCATATTTTTGGTATAATTTGTTTTTTGTTTTTAATTTCCCATATATGCTTAGAAAGTATTGTGCTATTTGAGTATTTACTGTAAAGGATGTTTTGTATGCGTATTTTTTTTATTTTCAGGCCACTTCAATCCTTTGTGGTTTATTTAAAGTCAAAAAAAATTTTAGGTCGTAAGAATAATTTTATTGCGACTGAATATTGCATTAACAGTTTTTTAGAATGGCAATGATTTTTCCATGTAGATTCATAACTTTCCCAAGTGTATTTGAGTGTATGTGAACGCCATGAACCCGACTGGAATTTGTAAATTTGAAGAAAGCGATGTTATACAGTCAAACAAAGTATAAAATAAACTAAAGCAAGTATATGACTTGAAATATCTTGGTGCTTAGATTCAGTCAAGTGGAAAGGACAAGGGACCAGAATTTGGAAATCCTGGGGTGCACTACACAAAATGGAAATGGTTAGAATCTGGAAATAGGTATCTTTCAAAGCACAGATGAAAACATGTTTCTCTACAGGGCTAATAGCTGGAAATTAACAAAGAAGATGAGGAAAAGGCTTAACGAAACATACAAGAATGCTGATGATTATACTGGGTGAAAACAATACAAATAAGGAGCAGTAGGAAAAACTGCGATTCAGTGGACACATTTGGAAGAGGGAAGATGAGCTCTTGTTGAAGTCGAAACACGGAAAAACGGGAGACCTACTAAAACACATACGGATCGGCTAAAATACTATACTGGTTTGAAGAGTGTAGAACTAATGTAAACCATGGGAGACGGAGAAGAATGAAAGAAACTAATTAATGGTATTTCAAGGATGCTGATGAAAACGGAGATAAAAAAAAAGAAGAGAAACGGGTAAAAGTCACCGTTGGAAATTTCAGACTGTAGACAAGAATATAGACTAAAAATATGAGCATGGCACCCAAATTTCTCAAGGATCATAATCAATTGAATCATTATAGCCCGGAAAGATTTATTTTTCAAATTCGCTTGAAAAATGAAAAGGAGGAGATAATGTGTGACTTCCCAAATAGAAACCTGAGACATTATTGCCTCTAGTAGGTTATTTTTTCAGATAGCATTTACTTTCATATATAATTTTTTCATATAGACTAAAACAATTTACTCACGACAAAGATGCAACTTCATTTCGGTGCATTTAGTTGCACTTCGACTGGTGCAACTAAATGCACCGAAACGAAGTTGCATCTTTGTCGTGAGTAAATTGCATTTAGTTTATATGAAAAAAATTATAAAAAAATAATTATTGCTCTACTATTGGCATTGAGCCTTCCTTTGAATTATTGCTGTGAACGTTAGAATTTATATAATATTTTCGTTCTCATTACATTCTGATATATATATATATATATATATATATATATATATATATATATATTTCTAGAAAGAAAATTCGGATTGCCAACACACAAACAGAGAATGTCTCATATCGAGAACATTTCACATTGAACATGAAGAAAAATTAATTATTTTTAATAATATGTAGAAATCTCCACTTTTACCTGAAGACGGTCGCGAGACCAGAAACACGTGTCGTAGTAAAATTATGTAAAACAAAGCATAATATTTTTTCTAAATAAATCCACATTATAACAAAAAACGTTTGCGGCACCTCTCTTCTTTTTAATATATATATATATATATATATATATATATATATATATGTGTGTGTGTGTGTAAAACAACTCCTGACGTAACAAAAGAGACACAATAATGGAAGTGAGGTATTTGTGAAATGAGTCGTTTCCTTATAAAGGAAACATTCGGCATTCATTTACCGAAGATTGTTGGTCGCAATTTATCAAATCTGTTTCTTAAAACAGTTTTGAAAAAAAATAATAAAAATAAATTGCCAACTCATCTGTTATCGGCTTTTCTAGTACTGATTGGCGTTTCCTTCCAAAGCTTTTGTTTGAGGTCATATGGAAAACTGATAACTTCACTATATTATTTTCCCCTTCTAGTTATATGCACTGTTGGAATTAAAGTAATTCGGTTTTTGTTATTTGGTTGGAGAGAGAGAGAGAGAGAAAGAGAGAGAGAGAGGGAGGGAGTAAATAGACGTAAAGAAAGAAATTATTTTAAAATCACAACAGAGACTACTTATTCACATAGATTATTTTTTACATTCTGCATGTATCAAATAAATTTGGAACTGCAGAGGCATATAAATACCGCATAATAGTGGTTAATTTGAAACTGACCCCTGAAGGTGTAGAGAAGACCGCTCGAGTCATTTTTCTTCATAATCCAACTCACGCGCCGGCTTTTAAAATGTCTACGCAAATATTGACTTAAAGTTATTGTATTGGCTATTTTGATCACAACACAATGTATCAAGAATATTGGGTCAGCGTCCTTATCGTAGTCGTTTTGATCACATTTCTGACAGGTACAATGAAAGAATGGTCCAATGGAAAGAAATCTTAGTTCGCCTGATTTGTTTGGCAACAATCGGTATCAGAAACCACCGTAATCATAGTGGCAGCAAAAGTTGACATTGTTGTCGTAGCATGAAGGACATGGTAGTAATAGTAGTGATGTCAACTGTTATAAAACTGGGTGGGATTTAACTTCTGGATTGAGACCTGGTCGCGTGTAGGGATATTTCTGTGATCACATCAATCGACAAACAGTGAATCAATGGTTTGCGTACTGAGTTCGAACCCTCACCAAAGTTATGAAGCAGCATTGAATGCGTTTGAAAAAATGTCCATGTATTTTAAAGAAGAAAGTCATAATAAATATTTTCGTTTAACTTCTCTCGGGAGATACGTGATATAATTTTCAAATCCCGAAGAAGTCATGGATTGAAATATTTTTTATAAAGATTGCCGAGTATTACATTAGCAATCTGAAAAAAATTAAATACTTATTTATCAAGGAATCGCAAATAAACACCAATTGTTTGCACTTGAAAAACCTTTCGTCTATACAAGGTAACCCTCCGCCGATAAAGTAGCTGAAGTTGTTTATAAAATTGATATGTGATCGACAGAAGAAGCATCCTAATTATACATCTCGTCTTAACTGTTTTCTACCATTATATGTATAACTGTCCTGTCAGTAACACTTTCCTTAATTACTACAATGACAAATCCTTCCTCACAGATTTTTAGTGCATAACATGTCGAGCGAATTACGGAAGTTGATAAAACAAATTCTGAAATTAAAATTACAAAATTCAGTTTTCAATTATCAAATTCCACTTACAAGAACTCAATTTTGGATAATGATTCGTTCATAGCTTTTCAGAGGCAGCAAGTACCAACAATGGGCTATCACAAATCCTTTTTGGTGGGGGAACTAAATGTAGCATTTCGAAACACTTGACAGATTGAATGCTGAAATTTTATATAAAATATTTTAGATTCAAGAGAAAAAAAGTCGGCGCTTAATCTTTAAATTCCCACCTTAGCATAATTAATATTTAGTTGATGAATGCAGAAACGGAATAATTATTGTAAGAAGAGTGATGGCATAGTGGTAAAGTCTGTGGACAATGATAAAAAACACCAAAACGAACAGATGTTCAAATATAACAGGCATTAAACTATTTTCTCGTGTCTCTAATCATCAGAGTAAGTGAAAGTTTTGGCTCCTTTGTCTTAGAACATCTAACCCTTGAAAATAAGGAGTTATATATATATATATCCCGTATAACATGTTACTGGCAATATTTATCTAGAGATCTTCCATAGTTTCACGTTATTAGCCACTTCTTGTTTTATCGCAATATAAAATAGAGACAGAAATAGATTCTAATAAGTATTTGTTGAATGACGACAACATGTATTTTCGCATTAAGGATGGTAATCGGTTGATTATATAAAGAAACAAACATGAAATAACCTGAATTTCGAATTCTAAAATTAATAGCTTTCTTGCGAATGTAAAGCTTTAATATGGATGATAATGTTGAGTTGATAGATCAACAAAACTACTTAACAGCAAAGTTTGAAATTGCATAAATGATCAACAGAACAAGTAAAACACAATTTTGTTGAAACTTGGATGATATAGAAGCAAGTCTAAAAAGTTGGAAACTTTATCTGACTGCTCTGTGTCTCGTATCAAAAGAGAAATTATAAAAAGAACAAGTTTATCAAGCAATGCAATTTCGGGGCGTTGTGGCAGCGATGAAGTGTAGTAAAGCCCATCAAGTCCCAAATTAAGGGTCAAAACGTGTAGGAATTCCTTTAAAAAACATCTATAAAGAAAATGGAATAAAATAAGCAACAGAATACATGGAAACCAATTTTCAACTGTTTTCAACTCCGAATGCTGCATCACCTTCGATAAAATAGACTGATAGTGCAACGTTTGGGTGTTCAAAGGTAGAAATCATGCTGACAAAACCCCAGAATTTGGGGTGAAATTATAGGTTGCGAAGTGGTGAAGCCATGGCAAGTTGCAGGTGGTGTTCAGATGACATCTCAGTCATGTATTGTTTTTTGAAGGCATATGTAGAGCTAAGGTTCAAGAAAAACACCAAATGTTTTCAAGAAGATGAATATTATTCATAGTAATGCCCCATCACAAATGTACACGACTGGTTAGAACGTTTGCATTCTGACCATGAGAGGCGGGTTCGAATCCCACCATGTTAGATTGGTCAGGAAGGAGACTTCCTGATGTTATCGGACTGGAAAACCATACCACGGCTTGACCCAAGCCTTGTTAGTGGTAGACGAATTGTTGATCAAACATTCTCAGCATAGTTGCAAAATAAACCACGAAGGTGGGGGGGGGGCTTTTTGGGTGTTGAATAAACACAAATGCGACTGAGCAAGCGTCTGCAATAGGGATTGGCTAGCCGCTTTAGCAGACGAGTATCCTCGAATAGTAGTGACCAGCTATACATACAATGCGCCATCACATACGATGAAGAAATTCAACGTTTCATAGATTTTAGTTTGATGAATAGTTGAATAAAATGGAATCGTCCAAGATACTTTTTCACTCAACCTTATTCTGATGGAAAATTATCGATCATTCAAAATTAAAAAAAAGGTCGGTCATTTACTAGCAAATATGGACTTTGTGATGTTATTCTGGATGCTGGGTAGTCCATTTTATATGAAGCCACATATACAGCTCACAAAATCAAACTAACGATTTCTAAAACTAGTTTCAGATCACCGAACATGTTTCATATTCTTCGTCATTACAATAACATCGTTTTCAAGTTTTGTTTGAAATATTTGTTTTTGTAAACATCGCATTTATTCTGCGATTCTAATTTTTAATGAGAACATGTTTCTTGAAGTTTAAATAATCTGTCTAATAATGTGAAACTTTGAAAATCCGGTAAAAATTATAAAAATGTTGCCACATCATAAGATTCACATGTCGTCTACATCAATGCCTACATATGGAAATATCCTTCACATTTAGGTTACACATATTTCCGTGAATCTCTTCAAGAGCTTTCGAAAAATTAGGAAAACTTAAATGGTTAATAAGGTTATTTGCAGTGTATAGAGGTTAAAAGCAGTGTTTTTTTTTTCTGGTCCATACTGGCTAATTTTGTAAGGAATTCAAAAAACCTTAAATGTTATTAGATAATATATATTTATTCATTTATAATTACTGTGGAGATAAAGCATGTAACTTTTTCCTTTCAAGTTTATCATGTACCATATTTTCATTCTTTTAAAAAAATCAGTTTCTTTACAGTAATTTATTAAAATATCACTTTCATATACATAACGCCATTTTTGATGGTATGTGTCAACTCCTATCTAACATCGATACATGTGGTTTGTATTTATTTCATCAAACTATGATATTAATATTTTGTTACAATGAGGTTAACCCTGTACAAAGCCCGAGAGCACTATGTAGAGGCTTTCAGAGTAAGAAGCACAGATTATGCATATATGTGGGAAACAGAGTGGTTAACATTAGACTTGAAGAGGCTAAGATTGTAGTGATCAGGGAAGCAGCCTCTTGGAAGTCGATTCCACAATGTATCGGTTCGTGGGAAGAATCTGCTTGATTGGAACATACATCTCACCAATGGAATAGGAAGAGAATGAGGGTGGTATAGCGTGAAGGTTAGAAATGGTCAACTAAAGAATATTGTTCGTCTGGACATCTTGCATGGAAAATGTGACCGATAGTAGCATAAATAAAAAGGGTAATATTTATTTAAAAGATGCAGATTAATATATTTTCTAAACAATGTGTTCTTCTGTTGGGACAACATTCTGATTCATGCACAAACATCAGATTCGCAAAAGAGTTGTTTTGTGTTATCATAGACTCTTAATAGATTGAATATAGAGACATTTTCAGGAGATTTTATGGCAAGATATAGCAGAATGAGACACAGGGAAGAAATTAAATTGTTATTAGCTTGATGTGAAGAACAGAACATTTTTTTAGTATATTAATTTGCATAAAGGAATATAAAATGAAATTCATGACTGATTAGCAGTTTTTCCGTTTACAACAAGAAAAATTGATTAAATAAAATCTAACAATAAGTTATATTTTCTCTTGAAAGTATTTTTTGTAGATTCAATGTGTTAAGAATATCCCCAATTATAAAATACAATATATAAACGTATGATTACATCATTTTCCCCTTCCCCAGCTATAGGTAAATAACAAGATGGACTGGGTCCCATAGGCTTAGGTGGCAACAGGTCAGGGAGAAGGACAACTCTGAATTCAAAACCTGAGAAGAGTCATTTGGGAAACTTTGTGCCCCACTATGTATTTTGTATTCGTCCCTTCTAAAGAAGTGATTGGTTCTGTACAATAATCAAATAATATGTTCGACTAGTCTGGCTGTTTGGTTGTAAGAACCGAGCAGCTGTACTCCTATGCGTCGAAGATGACGTTAGGGTCCACTAATATATATATAATTAATATAAATAAACGTTTGTCACACACACACACACATTTTATATATATAACATCCACTGAGTTGATATACATGATCTTCTTGATGGCTACATAATATGTGCTATGCCAGCCCTACATACATTTAGAGCTGATCTTTTATACTGGTAATAAACGTCGGTTAGAGAGCCTAGTCTGTTCTGTTATTTAACCCATAGCTGGGGAGAAGAAGGATTCATATATTTCACAAGAGTAATTGCGTAAAAGTGAATGTAACGAGCTCGGCTGAAAATCGAACTCGGTTGCACCACATCCGTGTGTGTATGTGTGTGTGTGTTTTTTAGATATTACACTTTAATCTCAGATAAAACTGCCAAGTAAGGATATCCTAATCCTAAGGGGGGGGGCATCTATCTATGTTGATGACACAACCATTTATTCCTGTCTCGATAATAATCCTGATCAGTTCGATGAGCTTAAATAGGCAGCTAATCTAAAAAATATTCCTACATTCTGTTGTTAATTGGGGCAAAGATTGGCATGTTAATTTTAAAGCCTTCAAAACTAAACTTTCTCTTTTAATAATCTGAGTAAACCTTTTTCTGCCTTCAATCAGCATGGCTGAGGCTAAGCTCCAGGAGAGCGACTCGTTGCGCTTTCTCGGACTAACATTTTCGGCTGATATGAAATGGAAAAATTATATTGAATCTATTGTTAGGTCTGCTGCTTAGAAAGTTTTGTTATTTCGAGAATCTATCTTACATATTTATAAGTGTACCATTCGTCTAGGCTTTGAATATTGCTGCCACATATCGTCCGGTGCTCCTGCCGTATATTTAGAGATTCTTGATAAAAACCAAAGAAGAAGAATCAATATTATTGGTCCTGACCTGGCGTCTCGGCTTCAGTCATTTTCCCCACCACCGTCATATAGTTTCCTTGTACCTTTTTTATAAATATTTTCCTGATAATTGTTCGGATTAACTCTTCGTTATGATACCTAGTCTTTATGAATTTAAGCGCAGTACTAGATTGGCATTAAGGTCTCATGATTTCACAGTTCAATTAGCTATATGTGACCGGCAGTTCTATGCTAACAGTTGCTTTTTTCGCACTTCTCGCTTGTGAAACCTTTCCGACTCTATGCTTTCCAGTCAACTTTGATCTTCAAAAATTTAAATGCAATGTCAATTGTTATCCACAGTTTCTTGATTACTCTTCTATCGCCCCTTAATAATGTTTCTCTTTTTTCTTATTCTTTCTCACCCAGTAACCTCTTGTGCCTTAGTTGCTTTAATGCCTTGTATGGGGTGAAATGATTAAAAAAAAACAAACATTGTTAATCGGAAAGCCGAGTTCCATATCCTTGGAAAAAATTATTTTTGGCAAATAGCCTACAAAAACTTTGAAAACCGCCAATCAGTCAATCTTACCCCGATTTTTGGTTTATTTATTTTTTTGGGTTAATTAGAAGATAAAGACTTGTATCACTAACCTATTATTATCTCAAGAACAAAAACATTCTTAGAATCCAAAATTATTTTTGGCTTTAAATAGCCTACAAAACTTTGATAAACCGCAGAAAAAAAATCAATCAGTCAATCAATGGTACCATTCGATTAGACAAGATGAGTTGGCAATTTATTTATTTTTTTGTTTCGTCTTAGTGGCTTTATTGCCTTACTTGGGTGGAGGGATAATTTTTAAAAAATCCTTGGTCATTTGAATATTAATAACATGCATAGTTCACTACCCTTTAGAATAAACTTGTTGTTCCTTCTTTTTCTCAAGAAGTCAAAGATATTAAATAAGTTCTCCCAATCAACTTTTTGGATGTTATATTGATTTTACTCATTACTATTGTAAGTGTACTTTTGTGAAAGTTACTTGTCATTAAATGAAATACTTATGTTTCATATTGTCGTTCAAAGGGTTTACTTATTTTTAAAAAGATATAAAAAGGAGGAAATTGCAAACTGCAGAACTGTCTTGATCAGTTGACATCTCATACACAAATTGCTCGGCGGGTGAAAATCGTAAAATATTTTGTCTTGTAATCCCACCCTCTAAAATATATCAATAATAGTAATTCTTTTCGTTGGTTACTATTGTCTTAAAATAATCATATTGCATTTTAGTGGCAGTCGGTAGAGAACATTTGAGAAATTCAAAATAAAAGAAAAGAAAGGCAAATATGATCTAAGTTAGACAACATAATCGCAAGTTAACACATAAAAACAAAACTAACAGCATAAAAAACGCTAATTCAGTAAGGTTTATTCAAAAATAAATATCACACTTTTAGAAGAATTTCACATTCGCCCACAATCAGCTATTGCCAGTCCACTGGAGGGCAATCACTTTTCTAAATAATTCCAGGACTACCGTGACTGTCATTTTCTCTGTATTACCAACAATCGGCTCTCTCTCATTTTTGTACTATCAATTTGCTACCCATTGGTAACCATTTACACCTTCTATTAACTTTTCTCAATTGGTTTAACTTGGCTCAAGCATACAAAATTCCATGGTCAATAGTAACTTTGACAAAACGAGAATCGTCGCGCTTGTCACAAAATGTGATCTTCAAAACATGGCTTTTCCTGAGACATGAGCACCTAAGTGCCGAATCAAAATCAACGCCAATGTTTTTCTTAAGATATCCCTAAACGTCTTTCATTCAGATATATTCTTTCAGAACGTTAATGATCATGGCCCATCACAACTTCCTCTATATTGCTTCTTTACGTTAGCTTTAGCTCTATATCATCACTTCCCCCCTGTTCTGCCATCCATACTCACAAACTCGTTATCAATGTGGGTGTTAAATTCGCCAAGCTGTTTTCCTTGTCATATGATCCAGAAATTTCAACTGATCGAACAATCATTAAATCTCCAGTTTTGATAAACAAAACTTCAAAAGATAGCTTTCTGTTAGTTTTGTACCTTTTGAATGAGGTTCAAAGTGACCTAAAGAGAATTTCACTTTTCTTAAGATGACAATCTCTGGAAAACAATTAGCAAGTCAAATAGTTATGTGCTTTCCCACTAAAGCAGGGATATATTTTCCAATGTCGGTCATTACCATCGGAATAATAGGTTAAGATGGCTTTGATGCCGGTTGTAAACAGTAAAAGCATTAAGAAGTGAAGTTGAGATAATCAAACTGTCATTTATCTATGTACATATCAAGCGTAACTAAAACTTCTCTAGGCAATTAGCAATACAGATGCAGGAAGTACGGCACAGCACTGATTGTTATCGAGGTAGAAAATCGAATGAACACATTGAGTTCAAAGTATAGCGGAGGCCATTTTCATTAGCTTCACTATAACCCTCTTTAGTAAGGCATGAAACCATTTTTTCATTGCGCGTTGTCCAATTGCTAAATAATATGACTGGCATTCCATAAAATGGAATGTTAGACATTATTTCACAATTGGACAACGATTACTAAGTCATTGGTCAAACACTTCTTATATCTACTTGGATCAAATCCTTTTAGGTGTTGCCATTCTCAGGCGGTGCATTTCTACAGAGACCGATTGTAGCCCACACTGACAATGATGTAAATATAAATAGATATATGTTGTTAAAATATGCATATGGCTTACTCTCTACCCTTGTGTTTTAAATACAAGTGCTTCTGAAATGGTCTTGTCGGTGGGAATTATTTGACTTAGAATAAGCGAGGAAATTTTAAATCCCTGGAATAATATAATCGCGCCGCGGAGAAAATGATTTTAAAAATAATAATCGTGCCGGATGTGAGTAATTGAAATAAATTATTTAATCGTGCCGGTACTAGTATTTGGTTGCACCAGACTATATTATCCAGGATGTCCTACAAGGTAAGTTAGAATCTACATTCACAATAATAGTTATAGCTTCATATACAGATATATCAGGTCATCCCATAAGTTCTGTCCGAATTTTAACATTTTGTTAAAATGAACGAAATTTAAAGAGTAGTTTATAATGTCTAATAGAGCTGAACATTATTTTTATGTTTAGATGCATTTAAATTGATCAAATTTTATTTCAGAGAACAATAAAATTAAACTTTGTTTGATTAAAACCCTGCTAACTTGGAAGTACCCAAGAATCATTTGAGACACATAATGCTTTATGTGTTCAAGAAAGGAAACTCAGCAGCCGAAGCGGCTAGAAACATTCACTCAGTTTTTGGAGAGGAATGTGTGAATGAAAGAACTTGCAGAAGATGGTTTGCAAAATTCAGAGGTGGAGATTTCACCCTTGAAGATGAAGATCGAACCGGACGTCCAGTTGAGTTTGATGAAAAGCTTCTTGAAGCAGCCCTTGAAGAAAATCCTGCTTTATCAGTTGACGAATTGGCAGTGGTTCTCAGTTCAAACCATACAACTGTTTATCGTCATCTTCAACAACTTGGAAAAGTTCCTAGACTTGGAAAATGGGTGCCTGATGAATTGTCTGAAAACAACCTCAAATCCCGAGTTGACATCTGCTCTTCTCTCCATTCTCGCCAACTTGTTTCACCTTTTTTGGATAGACTTGTGCCTGGCGACGAAAAATGGATCTTTTATCGAAATGTTAAGCATCGTAGACAGTGGCTTGGTAAAGGGGAAGGACCCCAGACACAGCCGAGAAGGGAACTTCATGGTCAAAAGGTTCTTCTTTCAATCTGGTGGGATCGCCAAGGAATAATCCACTTTGAATTCTTACCACCTAATGCAACAATTAATGCTCAAATATACTGTCAGCAATTAGAGCGTTTGAACCAAGCTTTGGGGGAAAAATCGAATCGAAAAGGGGTGATGTTTCATCAGGACAATGCGCGACCACACACAGCAAGAATCACGTCACACAAGATCGAAGAACTTGGTTGGGAGAAAATTCCTCATCCACCTTAGTCTCCCGATCTTGCTCCTTCAGACTACAATTTGTTTCGTAGCTTACAGAATCATTTGGAAGAAACAGCTTTTGTAACACAGGAAGAGGTTAAAACTGACATTTATGGGTTCTTCGAATCAAAGCCAAAAGAATTTTACCGTAATGGAATTAGTAAGCTTGTTAATAGATGAAAGGAAGTTATAGATAATCAGGGAAAAT
Organism: Acanthosepion pharaonis; assembly: GCA_903632075.3. NCBI lineage: Eukaryota > Metazoa > Mollusca > Cephalopoda > Sepiida > Sepiidae > Acanthosepion > Acanthosepion pharaonis. Next base: position 184,201 of record CAHIKZ030005505.1, on the reverse strand, counting down.
ACATTGTTGATTGAATCTGTAATTAAATGTAACATTTGGTCACTTGATTTCTTTATTCAAAATTCGGACAGAACTTATGGGATGGCCTGATAATACTAGTAGACTTAACTAGGTTTCTAAATATCTAAAATGAATACAATCTACCATAGTTCACGATATTTTGTATCAACTCCATTACAAAAAGAAGCTGACAGATTTTAATTGGTTCAGATATGTTAATTATTTCAAAATTGATACTTTCAAGCACTTATGGTATTTTTTTAAAATCGCACAGGTATTAATAAAGAGATATAGGACTTAAAATTAAATCCTATTTTTACAATTTTAAATATTCTTTAAAATATGAGAATTAATCTAATAAACAGTGTCTGCAGCAAGTAGTTGTAATTTGTCCATTGGTGAGAGAAAAAAAGGATTTGAATTACCACAGTTAAGAATTGTTGATGTCATTTAATAATTGCTTCTTATTCATCAAGTAATATTTACTACAAAAATACGTAGCCTGCGGCAGATCACGTTGAAACACCAGTTCTCATACACTGAAGTTAAGCCGCATCGAGCTTGGTCATTACTTAGATGGGGGACTGTTTGGAATACCAGGAACTGTATGCCTGGATGTGTTCCTGATATAATGGATATCGGCTCCGAATTGAAAATCGGAGAGATGGATTCTAATTCCTTTTTGGTTCGTTATATTCCCTTAACGCACAAATACGCTTAGGAAAGGTATGAATTCACTCTTTCTCCCCAAAGTTATGGGTTAATTAGTAGGACTTATAGCAGTATATCATAATCCTCTCGAAATCCTTACACTCGAAAATATTTTCTGACTTTACATAACCGGTAAAGTGTTGATAAAACGTAAAAACAAATCAATCACTCAATCATTACAAAAATACGTTAAATCGATCATCCTCTTTTAGGGTTGCATTATGGTGACAAAAAAAACTATGGTAGTAACATTAAAGAGAGAGAGAGAGAGAGTGATAAAAAGAGAGAGAGAGAGGTTTAAAAAAGAGTGATAAAAAGAGAGAATTATAAAAAAGAGAGAGTGATAAAAAGAGAGAGAAAGAGTGATAAAGAGAGAGGGGGAGAGAGTGATAAAAAAGAGAGAGAGAGAGAGAGTGATAAAATGAAAAAGGAAACAATAATGGTCGTTATATTTCAGGCCCAACTTGATTTGAATTCATTTTCTCTGGGCGAAGTTATCGCCTTCCCCAATATCGTCTACCACTATTTTACCATTGTCTCGTTTAGTTTTATTCATTTTCTGAATTAGAGAGACATTTAGGTTTTCGTAGGAGAAAAATCAAATTTGCAATGTTGGACCGGAATATGCCAAATGTTTGGTAAGGATCAATGAAAAAAAAAAAAAAAAAAAAGAGAGATTATCAGGGGTTAGGAAATAATGTCAATCCTCTGGATATAATCCTGTTACTATATATCTAGTGTAATGGTATTAATAGAGATAAGTATTGGAAATTAAAATAAAAAAATAATGACAATAGTTTGATAATATATGACTGTGTGGACATAGGAATTAACACTGCATGGTGGATGTCAGATTCCTATGTCCCAACTATCTTCACACGTATACATATGCGTGTTTGTGTAATTTGTATATTCCTTTTCTTACGTACGTAACAGTACCCTATTTTTAAATACTTTTAAATTGTCTTAATGCACATAAAAATCAAAATGTGTTTATATATATATATATATATATATATATATATATTTTATCTGGTCTGATTTACATTGAGTTCTCTGGATTTTATCCTACCTAGTTTTTCATAATATATATATATATATATATATATATATATATATATATATATATATAAAGCACAAAAAGTTTTGTTGGTTCTGCACAAAGCTTTCACCACTATAATCAAATCATATGTTCTGGTGTCTGGGCTGTTCGGTTCCTAGGAACTGAGCTGCTTGACCATCATACGTCGAATACGATGGGAGAGTCCACTATATATATATATATATATATATATATATATATATATATATATAATATAAAACGGAGCTTTTGAGTGGTTTGGGAGTTTGTTTCATACAGTACTCAGGATGGTAATTAAAATATTTTCATATAAGACTTTTGTGAATGTATTTTGCCAGGTTAGCGTAAATTTCCAAAATCATTTCATTGGATTGATTTTTGTCGAATGCCAAAGATTAAATATGCATTTCTTAATATGTGTTCCGGCTTGACAATCATTTGCTGCTCATTTTGATTTCCTTGAGGAAATCTCATGCAAAATTTTTGTCGCTCGTTCAATAAATATGTGAACATATGCAAAAAGGGTTTTTTGCTTTCTTCGTGAGCCGGCTTCCATATTTACTCGGCTTTCGACATATTCTCTCGTTTTCATCCAGCATGCCTTTTCTCCGCAATTAAAAGGATTTTTCCCCTAAAAGAAACCGTCTTTATTTTTCTCTTGAACTTAATATTCCACATCTCATACTAGATTTACATATTTTCAATATTTCCCTTTTCAGTTTTTGCGATCACCATTATTATTATTATTATTATCATCATCATCATTATTATTCAGTGAGGGCAAAAACAATGATCTGCAAATGGAATGAAATCAATGATGGCACATGATGTCAGCCTTCCTGACGTCATCTTCTGCCTTTACAATTGCTCGCAATTATAATTTTTTCTCAGTGAAATTTTGGCTGATAACTTTCTCAGCACGTATACTTCGGACACCTTTAACCTCTGGTCCGTGGCCCTGCACCTGTTCCCTGTCTCTCGCTAGGCAGCATTGCATTGTGTAACTTTTCAACCTGTTCTCCATATCCTGGGAAAATTGAATCCCTTTCTGACAATATATATATAAAATCGTCTTTTTAACCCTTTTCATCCGTACGCCACGTTAAATATTGTTACAATATTGCCTTGTGCATGCAGTTTTGTGTACACATTATATTGCTACCTCTAGAAATTATTTAGTATTGCACAAGTATTTATTTTATTATTATTTGTACGCATTAAATCGCTGTCACCAATGTGATTTAACTGTTAAGATTTTGCACTTCAACTAGTACAGAAATAGTATATTAAATCTGGCGTGGATACTAAATAGATGCAAGTACAAGAAATAAAGGAGAAACCAACTTATGCCTGAAGGTTAGAATCAAGACATTTAAAAAGACTTAATATCTTCCATGGCGGGCTATATGTGAAAATGAGAAGAGCGTCCATTACTTTCTGAAATGAGATCTGACTGATTGACAAGGAACTCTGCTGGCGAGGAAGAAAACAAAAAGAATCTCTCTACGTGATCTTGTTCACTGAATGCCTAAATCAGATCAATGTGGATTTCAGCGTGGAGTAGTTTTCTTTACGCAGAAATGAGAGGCACACACAATATAATAATCTGTGAATTGGAATCGTCTGTGTTAAACGCGTGCTTGTGAATGGTATCGTCTGATTTGCATCGCTGTAAAAACTACCTTTTTTGCTTACCGTATATTTCTGTGGAAACAGATTAACGTTGTCGCTTTCAGTTCGAATTTTACACCAGAAGAATTTTATATAAAGGATCGCTCGAAAGCTTATGCTAATTACATGAGCAAGATAAAAAAAAATGAAAACTAAATTTTAGAAGAATAATGACGATTCTCAATAATAATAATGATAGATAGATAGATAGATAGATAGATAGATAGATAGATAGATAGATAGATAGATAGATAGATAGATAAGGTAACAACGTAAAGCGGGAAGAAAGGACTAATTACTGATTGTAATACGACAGAAGGTATGGTCGTTAGCAAAAGGGTCAGCCCCAGAAATGCGAGCTGCAGATTGGAGATGGCAAAATCAAGCAACTACGGAAACACAAATATCCGAGAAGCGTTTACCGACAGAAAATGTAACATCTGAGGGCGCATTACCGAAAGATGTCTTCCAAAAGCACATTGAGGTGAGAGGGATAGGAGAGCTTGACACTCATAGGCTATATGAAAAGCAAAAGGGACAGAATTAACAGCAACTTTGTATAAATTGATAGCAGAAGAAAAACTGGGAGCGATATTAAGGAGAAAAAAATTAAAGCTACAAATGATTGGAAGTTGTGGAGAGCCATGATCGCCCACATCCTGAAAGGACACCACACATAATAATATAAAAATTTTCAAAAATAACTTAAAAAGCACTTTAAGTGTTGTCGATTCGCATTACTGCCCGAAACTTAGATGAAATTATTTTATACTATAAATACTCAAATTTCCCTAAAATAATAATATATGTTAAATCGATGATTTTACAAGCATACGAATGAAATTTTAATTGAACATGAGGCTTTCTCAAGGTTATCATGCATGTTCTTAAGTCATAATTTGGATCTACCATTTTTCTTATTGACAAGAGCAGTGAAAACATCGATCAAATTAACCGATGGCAGAGTTCTACTTAGAGGTGATCCTGATTAAACGCGTAATAGACTGATTGCTACGGCTGACGGGTATTAATATCAGGAAAAGGCTTTTGTTTTGTTTACTCTACAGACTCAAACCAGAATGTCAGTAAGGCTCAAGAACGAAACCTTTTGGTTCGCTGTCCTCGTTATTACCACTTCAGCGAAACTTGCACGTGTTATCAGCTGGTAATATTCAGTTATTATTGAAGCAATTAACCTGATCTTCTTCGCTACAATTTCTGCTCTAACGTTTTCGTCACTCAACCCTTGTAGTAGATTGTGGCTCTACATTAAGAAGAGCAACCGAGGCAGTTAGCGATGTAAGCGTGACTTAAACTGTTTCTCCCACTTTGCTTATCGAATCTTCGGGAAAAGAAGAAGAGAGACAATCAAGGTCACTACAACATTATTGGATTGGAGTGACGATATATAAGCTCTTTAATGGATTCGTTAGATTTATTATTTTCTTTCCTTCTTTTCTGATTGTTAAAATATAAAACTTCTCGCTTTTCCCTTTTCCTCATTTTATTCTTTTCTTTCTCTTTCTTGTTCATCTTTTATTCTTTTTTCTTTTCGAATCGTTTGTCTTCCTTCCATTCTTTCCTTCTTTAACGTGTCTCTTTCTCTCTGTTTTCCTTTTAGTCTTAGTTTTCTTTCATTCTAAACTTGCTCAATTTGACTTTATTCTTTCCCCCCTACTCTCGTTTATCTTTTTTCTTTCTATCTCCTTCAAGCCTTCTCTTTCTTTGAATGTTTCTTCAATCCTTTTCATTCTACTTTACTTTTTTCTTCCCTCCTTTATTCGCTTTTTAAAAAAAAACTCTCTTCATTTTTTATTCACTCCCACTATTCAAACTTTTCTCACTTTCAATTTATATCTTCTCTCGCATTAAATTTTCTTCTATTATGCCCCCCCTTGATTCTGCCGTTATTCCCTTTATGAGCCTTTCTTTTTTTTCCTTATCCTTTTTCTTTTTGCTTTCTTATTCTTTCTTTCATTTTCCCTTATTTCTTCTCTTTATTAAATCTTTTTTTTTGTTTCTCTGCTTGTCTTTATTTCTTTCTGCATTCTCTTCCCTTTCCTCCTCTTCTAGTTTTCCTCAGACTCCCTCACTCTCCTCCTCACTCTCTTCCTCCCTCTCCTCCCTCTAAATAAACAGCTATACAGTTTTCATTCAACTTTAACCGTTTACTTTTTTTAAAAAAAGTCTATTTCTCTTATCTTCTGTTTATGGAGAATTAATAAATAAGGCCTTAAATTTGGAGTGCGTTCCTTAAGTAACAAATTCACGGCAATAGGAATAATCTGTGAAACTAGTTTGTTTACCTTTATCCCAGGACGAGCAGTAGCAGAAGGCCACGAATCTGTGGCGTGCAGTAAAGATAGAACGTTCTGGAGATAAGTAACGACATGCGAGAATATCTCGCTATCACTTTATCCTGAGGTACCAATACAGGCTGCCAGTTATTTTAAAACGAGGTTAAAGTAATGTTAGGCGACATGTGTCAAATTTTACAATTCTTGCTCTTTTTCAGAAGTATCGAGTGCATTAACATGACTGTTTCCAATCTGATATAGTAAATGAAAAAGGCATGCTGTGCTTTAAACATTATCCACCAACCCCCAGCGACTCGGAGATAGCGAGCTTCAGGAAATTGACCAGGAGGAGCAGCCGATGTCACTAGGTGAATCCCACACATCTAGTCACGGTAATACACAGCAAGTTCACATTGATCGATAATCCTAGACGTCGTTAGCAACGAGGTCAGTTTCATGCCACTCCACTCATAGGACCTAAGTTTCAAATTTCACCTCCTGAATCTATGTGCTGGACACCACGGTCAAGTCTTCGAAAAAGGGGTTACTCTCTGCCACATGTGCCAGAAGTAGATGGATCAGAATTGTCATGATCACGTCACCCGTAACATGTGGTATTCGGGCTCCCCAGATTTAGATACTCTAAACAACGAAGCCGGAAAAATCATCAAGGGTTACAGCAACCAGCACTTCCACAATACTAAGGATGTGTGGGTCAATCTGAACAAAACCACTTAACCCAGGCAGGTAGCCATCGTAGAAATTGGGTTTGCTTTTATCGAATAACTTTAACATACTCAAAGTTAAACCTCTCCCTACCAACAGCTAAAATAATAAAGACCGGCCGTCTCATTACCAATCAATGTTATCTCACTTTTTATAATGATTTTTACAAACAAAAATTTTGATTACCAATAGGATCGTCTAAGTGAAGTGATGACATGTATCTTAAAATTTCTCGAATCTGGTCCTTTCCAAAATATTTACCTAAACAATCAACATATTTACGATATATTGATGATGCTTTATTAATATATCCTCGTGATGTTAATTACCTGACCTTGATGATAAACTAAACAATGTCGAACATACAATAGAATTTACATACAAAATGAAAGAATACAATTCTTTACCTTTCCTAGATATCATGCTAAACCACATTAGCAATAGTTTAAAACTTGGTGTCCATCAGAAATCAACCAACGAAAAAAAATCTAATAAATTTGTATTCTCATCATAACAACAAAATAAAATCATGTATAATCTACAGATTCTACATACGAGCAACCAGAATTAACAGCTTTCAATATTTGCATGAATAGGAAAAATACCTTGAAAATTTATTTACATTGTTCATCCTCATATTTTTTGCCATATTTATCACAACGTTTCGGCCGTTGTACGCTCCAGCCTTCTTCAGATGGTTGGAATATCGAACTGAACCCTTTATTTCGCTCGCTGGGGTAGACTGTTCTAGTTTCACGTGCCATGTCTAATGGATGTCAGTTATCTCATGTTAATTCCACTCTCCAAGTACTCCACTACCTTAACCAGGTATTGAACTCACACTGTCACTGGATCAACCAACGTCTTTATCCACTGTGCCATATGTCTTTAAGGACATCTGCATATGAATTTCTGGGACGTATAAACTTAATGTCTTCAGCAACCAGTGCTCATATTGCAATTTTTGCTGTTATCTTTTTTTTTTAACCAGAGCTCATATTGCAATATTCATTGTTGTTATTGCTTTTCTCTGGCACTCCTTATTACTAGTTCCCTATTGTATTGATTTCTATGCTTGGTCGGCTCAGGAGATTTTTGTGGCATCATCATACTGCCGGCTGACAAAGGTAATACAACTGCAGTGATGGAAAATCAGATTATACAGGAAAGCTGGAAGACCTCATTAAAAATGGTAGCTACAGCAAAGTAAAAAAAGGATCCTACAATGAAAACGAAACGCAAAAATTGCAATATGAGCACTGATAAAAAAAAGATGGCTGAAGACATTAAGTTTATAAGTCCCAGAAATTCATACACAGATGTCCTTAAGGACACATGGCACTGTGGATAAAGGCGTTGGTTAGTGACAGTGTGGGTTAAGGCAGTGGAGAACTTGGAGAGTAGAATTAACAGGATGTAATTGATAACTGACATCCATTAGACGTGGAACTAGAACAGCGAGCGAAATAAAGGGTTCAGTTCGACATTCCAACCACCTGAAGCATACAACGGCCGAAACGTTGTGATAAATAGTCCTAACAATGTAGATAGTGTACATAATACCTCATCTCAGAAATATTCACTGCGAAACAAAAGGCTCATAAAATATTCCAAAATAGAGAAAACGTCCCTGTCAAACCCAATGAGTCAAAAATATATTGTCCTACCAACTATCACAGCTAGAAAAAGAAGTTATTTAAACTCAAAATAAAATTTGTTACCGCTACATCTAAAACAATAAAAGACTTTGTCAATACTAAACTAAACAATAAGCCGAAACTTGAAGCAACAATTCACTCGATTGCCTGTAATAAATAGATAGAAAATGTATAGGAGAAACCTCAAGGAATGTAAAAAGATTATATGAACACAGAATGTCCCATTTTACAAAACAATACATCAAGTGCGTTGGTTGCCCACCGTAATGAGACTGACTACAATTTTGACAGGAAAAAGTGCTACCCTGATCAAAGGAGAAAAATATTCACTACGACGAAAATGTTAAAGAGTCCCTTTAATTTTTGAAATCACAAAATTATCCGCAGGGTGATATCCATGTGTGACATCTAATAACAAAATTTATGGAAACAAAAAGAAAAAAATCTCAATGAAATCAGCTATATGAAAAAAATTAAATTAAAATTTCCACCGCCCCCCCCATTCGTGCGTATGTGTAGTCGCACCAACATCAATTTAGACTGATGAAGTCCTAAAGGTCGAAACGCGTCACACGAAAACGTTTTCAACTTTTTCATACATTTTTTCCACCCAATAGAAACTTATACATCACACATTTCCCATTACTTACATACAGATTTTATTCTTTATTTTTCTGGTTATTTATTCTCAATTATTTGGTGTATCAGGCATATATATATATATATATATATATATATATATATATATATATATATATATATATATATATGATGATACACCAAATACATGGGGTTGTGAAAGATCTCAACCCAACGAAGAAACCTTTAAAATAAAATTTTAAAAATATTGCTTGTTTATTTTGGGGGTATTTTTTTAGTAGACCCACATCGCAATTAAATGACGCACAAGGTCAGTTTAAAATGGGTTTAATGGCAATATCGTTGATAAATTGCTCTAGCCTCCGTAACACTTCCACTTTTGGTGATGCCTCAGGGAACGGGCAATAAACCCTAACCCTCTCTCAAAGAGGAGGTACTATTGGTTGGGGGGTCCTGGGGCTTAAGCCTAATATTTATTTCAACCTCCCTAGATCGACGTGAACTCCGAAACAAAGGTAATATTGTTTGTTTATTTGGGTAGAATTTAGGAAATACCTCGGCCCGAAAACTTTGCAATGTCCCCGCTTGTACTTTTATAGACGAAGGAACATACACAGTATGTATTTATATATTTACATAAAGACATTGAATAAAATTAATTTAATTCGGGTTACTCATACATTTATTGCTCAAAGTAATTTACAGGGCCACAATCATGCATACCCAATGAGAATCCAACCTGTCACACAAAGGAATCTGTTCATGAGCCTATTTCTTTATTGGTAGTCACAATCTTAACAACATAAGATATGCAGATGACACAGTATTGATAGCAGACATGGGAAAGAAACTACAAGAACTCCTACAGAAAGTAGTGAAGGAAAGCGAGAAGAAAACGGATTAAATACCAATTGCAAGAAGACAAAATGCATGGTTGTTAGCAAAAAGGAACAGCTCAACATACAAATTACAAATTGGAAATGCTAAAATCAAACCATAAAATCAATTTAGATGTCTGGAAAGTGTTTTAACAGAGGACGGAAAGTGCGACACTGACATTCTAAGGCGTATTGGGATAGCGAAAGATGCCTTCCAAAAGCTAAGCAGAGTATTGAGAAATATAAAAAGTATTGAACTGCTACGTAAGGTCAGTCATCTTAAGTGGCAGTGAATGCTGGACAGTCTCCTCAGAGATGAAGAGACTTGAAGCAACAGAAATGGGGTTATACAGAAGGCTGCTGTGAATACCATGGACCTAACATGTGAGAAAGGAAATTTTAAAGAAAATGGAAACAAAAAGGAAACTTATACTTAATATCAAGAAGAGACAGTTGAAATTTCTAGGGCAGATAATGAGGAGAAAGGTTTGAAGACATTTAATACTCACAGGACAGAGGAAAGCAACGCATAACATAATAAGCTTGAGCGAATGGATGGCGGAAGGTTTAGGAGAGATAACAAAAAGATAACATTTATTAAGAGCTACAAAACTTAAGAAATTGTGGAGAGCCATGATCACCAACTTCCTGGAAGGACACGGCACATAGAAGAAGTAGTCTTGTCTTCTATTCTGAATTTGTGTTTTTCTTATTTTTTCCACGTGATTGTTTTCCTTTTATTAACTTGTGGGTACCTAGAATTTCCGTCATTTCAGTTCAGCTGCAAATGATGGCCATTTCACTTTCTGATTTTCATTTAACTTTCTCGATTTTCGGCTTTTTTTTTTCTTTTTTTTTTTTAGATGTCCACGAAACTTAGCTTAGTTTGTCACAAAGGACAAATGTTGAGAAATGCAATTAACGCCAATTGTCCTAACGACAATGAGAATTCCTTTGTGCCAGGAAAGTCAGTAATAAAATTTTGGGTTTTTATTTTATTTTTTTTTTATTTAAGCCCAAACAACTCGTCACGGACACTGGGAATCATAACTTTTTTATTCATCAAACAAATCTTCATCTCTTTGAGAGTCCCAGCGTGGCGTAATAGGTAGTGAACTAGATTGGTTACTACTGAATAGAGAGCTCGATTCTCATTGGGTGTCTTGTGCAAAATTCAGTAATATAAATTACAAGTTCATATCCCAACCGCTTGTCTATTTAAACATTCTTTCCACTATTTTTCCGTAATTGATTTTTTACACCATAATTTTTCTCGTCTTACACATGTTTTCTTCCTCTTTTATCTTTAAATATTTTCTTTTTCTTCGCTTTTCTTTTATTTGTATCTTCTCTTCCTCCCTTTCAACCTTACTCATTCTGTTATCACTTCATTTTTTTCCCCCCATTTTTCTTTACCGTCTCTTCTCAGTGTTCTTTTTCATTTCTTAAACGATTTTTTCGCTTTCTCTTTCTCCCAAATGTATTTCTTTATCAAACCATCAGCTCTTTTTTTCTTATTCTTCATTTCTTTCCGTTTCTTTTTTTTCTTCTTATTTTTTTTTACTATTTCCATTTTCTCCTTTTCCTCATCATTTGAATATTTCTGTTTACTTCTTTTCTTCCTTGTTTGTATTTCGTTATTTTTCTATCCTTTCCCTCGCATTTCTCTTCCAACCAAATCACTTCTACCAACACTACTGCCACCTCCACTTTCTTTTCTTATCAATTCTCCTCTCTCAACACTACTACCACTCACTTTTTCTTTCTCTTCATACTACGTCTCCTCTAACTTTCAACACCACTGCCACTCACTTTTTATTCTTTCCACTCTTTTTCTATTTATTCTTTCTCTTCCTCCAAAGTATCTTCCGCTTTTCTACTGTTTTCTTTCAAATAAGTATTCTTTTTAATTTTTTTTTTATCTAATGAGAAACCCTACTATTCCATTTTCAGTCAATTTGTCTTTTTTATTTGATCATTATGTCACCTTACTCTTTCTTTTTATGCTTGATAAGCAGAAAATCCCACCAAAAATTGTTGAACATTTCTCCCACATCTTTTCTTTCGATTTATCCGACTTTCTTTCGCTTTGCCTTTCCTCTTTTTCCAAAACCGTTATTGCAATACACTTTCGCGTATCAAGCTTCCGCTTTCTTGTTCCGTTAACAAACATAACCGTAAATAGAAGAATCTCTTATTTTTCTTCCTCTTCTCTTTCATCTGACGAAAAGCAAAAGGAAGACAAATTTTAATTTCTCTAAGTGCAGACACGAAATGTATTCAGCTAGCAGCACGCGTCTCTAATCTCCACAGAAGAAACACTCACTCCAACACATTCCCTTACTGATAAACTACATAAATACACTTCTGCACACGAACTAAACTCATTTATATACAAACACAAATATATGGAGAGAGAGAAGAGAGAGGTAACACTTTTGTAGTTGGACCTCTTATGTTCGACCTTATTTTAATCCGACCAAAATTTGATCAATAATATGAGGGTACTTTAGAACACTCGCTTGCGATTCTATCAACTCATAGTAAGTGTATCATAAGTGGGTCACAAGTGTTTTTCGAGTTGGTACTTCTTCATCTGGCTCTGTGACCTCCGTGACCTATGGAAGTCGATAATCTGAACAAACATTTTATCCGAAACAGATAGGATGACAGAACTTACATATGCATTATATATATATATATATATATATATATATATATATATATATATTATGAAATGGACAAAGTCCGATAATTATTTTAAGACATTTTTATGTTTATACATTCTTTTTTATAGGTACAAATATTTAAGTAAATGCTCTGTTTTATAATAAACGGTATTAATAACATTTACCGGCCTGAATGTCCAAGAAATTCTCATAGAAAATATGCGTCCCTCGACAGGAATCGAACCTGTATCCTATACGGAACCGTCATATAGTCTTTATATAAACAAAAATGTCTTAAAATAATTCTCAGACTTTGTTCATTTCACAATGTGTGACGTTATTTGTTTACATTTGGATACGCATTGAGCATATATGAATGTACGTGAGAGAATCATGGAAAATTGTAGTTTAAACACAGTAAAATCGACCTTGCTAACCGAACGCTCTTCGGTGGCCCAATCGGTTAAGGCACGTTAGATTCCTATCGGAGGACGCATATTTTTCTAACAATTTCTTGGATATTCAGACCGGTAAATGTTGTTAATACTGTTTATTATAAACAGAGCATTTACTTAAATATTTGTATCTATAATAAGAATGTATAAATATAAAAATGTCTTAAAATATATATTAGTTGATATGTAGGCGTACAATAAAGTTTCATGGAAATCATAAACATTTCGGCTCTTATCCTGCAGTTTTCCTCAGTGTTTATTGTTGAATAGTTCTTTTTTTGTTCCAGTTATTTTATTAACTTGGCTAAATTTCAAATCAAGTGGACGTTGATGATTTCAGTGCAAGAATCACCAATCCTTTTGTCAATTAAGCCATGCCAAATATATTCTTTGCATATTTTTTGTTTTCTTTATTTAGTTGTCATGCAGGAATATAATAAAGTCTCATGGAAATCACAAACATTTCGGCTTCTCTGACAGCCTTCATCAGTGTTTAGAAGTGAATAGCGTTTTATTGTTTACATTATTCGGACTGTTATTCTCATCTTCATTGCCATATTCACAACGTTTCGGCCGTTGTACGCTCCGACCTTCTTCAGGTGACTGGAATTTCGAACTGAAACCTTCATTTCGTCCATTGGGACAGATTTTTCTAGTTCCACGTGTCATGCCTCTTCCGGATGCCTTAGTTATTTCCCTTTAACTAAACTCTCAAAGTGTTTTGGTTCACCACTGCTGTAGTCTGGTACTGAACTCACAACTCTTTGGATCTAGTCACTGGATCTAACCAATGTCTTTATCCACGTTGATTAGATCTAGTGGTTTGCTGTCATCCAACGCCAGAGAACCCAGTCTACCCTGCTATTTAACTGGTCGGATGGAAGAAATAGATTTATGCCATCCCTAAATAGAATTTTATCAGTATTTATAGGAGTTTCCTTCCAAATTCTTTGTTTAAGATAGTGTTGAAAATCAACATTTGGATTGTATTATTTTTCCTTCTAATTACAGATGCTATCTATTTTAGTTGTTACTGCATTTGGAAATCTGTAAGTGATATGTTTTTGTTCTTTGAGATTATGTAGCGTCAGCCTATAAAATTTAATGAAGGACTGTCATTTTTAAGCCATTTTTAATCACTAGAGAAAACAGCTGAGTGTTTAGACATTTCTGAACAATTTGGATGCCATGCATAACATTTATATGAACATCTCGATCTGACGAGCCTATTTCAAAATATGACTGCTGTCCTGAGGTTAATATACAAAACACATATATTCCGATATATTTACATGCATTTTCAATTCTATATACGCTCATAACTACGCACACACGAACGATTTACACTTGCCAATTTATAAAATAAAAAAAAAACATTTTTGCAGAAATAAGCCCATATATTAATTCTGAGTTTCAAAATGGATTTAGCAGCTTTGTGATAATTTTACGAAAATGGCTTGCCCAATTGATCACCTACAAATTCTTTACTTCGTCTACACACGTTGTACATCAATGCTGATAATTTTGTCCAGATCTAGGTAAATAGGATAGTGCATAGGGAAAAGTGAATTCTTAACTTTTCCAAGGGTGTTAATTGTAAAATAAAAAGCCTCACTTTGAATTCTCAGTTAAGCTTTAGGTTCCTAGCACCTCCACTGGCAACCGTAAATCTCAAACCTTCAATACAAAAAATTCAAAGACAAAACATACACACACATAATACAGATTCTTAAGAAAGAGTGGAATCTGATCACTAAAGTGTTCCTCAATATAAATCCGTTCAATATTCGGTATATGTGTGGGTGTTTTTAATAATAATCTTTCAGAAGCGATACTTCAATTAAGTATTGATCTTTGAGGATAAACCGAAAAAGTCAATAAATCATTAGGGATTAACATCGATTGAAACAATTTTTCAATCAAAACAGAAAAGGCAAGAAACAAAAAAGAAAAAAAAAGCAAGGAATAGTTAGATTCATCTAACAATAGGAAACCAGATATTATGGTCGCTACTTCTTTTTCACCCTGAAAATTCTTTGGTTAGTTTAACAGCAGGTTTAATTACTGGATGCCAACTCGTTGTTTCAGCGATTCTCAATTTTTCTAATATTCTCGTGTCTTGACCGTATTAAGCAGTTGGTGATTTGATTAATTCCAGTTTTTGAATTTCGAATTTTCTTTTCATTTCGTTCTTTTAAAGATTAACACAAACACAACTACTATGATCACTGCCATACTGCCATTAATATTACTGCGAGTAATAATAGGAATAATGTGTGTTATTACTCGTTCTATCATCACTATTACTTTCCTACCGTCTTTGCTCTTTTGACTCGGAATAGTAGCGGTATAAGGAAAAATCAAAGACTGTCCTGGAGAATAAAAAAGTGGCTTTGAAACTCAGACGAAGCATTCAATCCAGGCCAGGAGACCAGATCTAATTATCATAATCAAACACATGATATTTGTTAAAATGGAGCCGTTCCATTAGACTAAAAATAAATATATCCAAGGCTTTCTTAAATGATTCTCTTGAACAAATGTAGAATACGATGATCATGATGATTCTGCCAGTAATTATTTGAAATTCGTAGAACGCTCTCAAAGATGCAAAAATAAATAAATGAAATAATGTAAGAATTGGAAATCCAGTGGAAATTAAAACAATACAATATTATTGAAATTAATGTCTTAATTCCCAGTGAAAATTATCAGACACTGAGGTGGGGGGGATTTATTTAAACATATATCGTCATATCATCTGGGGAAATCATTCCGAAATCAGAGCTTGGAATTTTTCTGCTGATATGGTGATTGATTTTGATGGACATGATATCTAATTTGGAAAGAGCCTGATGTCACTCAATCTACACAGATAAACATCTGGTGTGAACATGTAAATTATCCTTAATATATATATATATATATATAATAGTTGTTCATTTCATTATATATATATGCTTACTCGGAAACAAGCGAGAGGATATCTGGTATAGTAGTGTTCTAACTCTTGTTGCTTACGTCTGACGGGGTGATCTGGTCACAGAAATTGTCTGACAGCCATGACTCGGTTCTCCGGCTTGTGAGATATGGTGCGGAATCCTGTTGCCAGACATGGGGGTCTTCTAGTAGCTACCCTCTTGACCCAGGGCAGCAATACCTTCTCAAAGCACTTGAGGTAGGCTTCAGTGTTGAATCTGAGGCCCTGTGGCAAGATTAATAACAATAATAATAACAATCTGGATAAATATCTGGATTTTGTTGGGGAATCTAAAAGCAATTAAAAGCAGATATGGTGTCGATGATTATATCCATAATTACTGAACCTATGAAAATGTCTCCACAAAAGCTGTGCAAAAAAGATTGGAATAATAGGAGAGCCAATGAATAAATTAAAGTTTCAGTTAACACAATTATTGAAATCAGCACATATACTGAGGAAGTTGATAGTGTTTTGAGAAAACTTCCTTTCATTTGATTGTCATCGATAGCCACCAGACAATATATTGATGAAGGTGATGCTCACTTATTCGTTCAGTGGTTTCAACTATTTTTTTCCGTTTCTATATTTTTATCTAGAAAACCTTTTTTTCTTGTAAAGAAATTTCTTTGTTCGAGAGCATGTGTGTAGAGGAAGGAATTAAGACTGTTGTAGTGTACTGGTTAACATTCTGGTTTCATTACTCGTGAGTTTGTCGTCCGGGTCTCCTATATATGTAACCTTGAGATATGCTTAGAAAATATATCTGTGAGGCACTTAGTAGATACATGAAGACGCATAAAAAAGACTATTTGCTGAGGTTCGAATTCGAAATTCTTGCTTTTAACTCAAATCGAACATCTATCTCCAGGTGAGTAAATGTAATTTTGCCTAGCTTTTTGACATACATACATATATACATAAATATACACGTGTGTGTGAGAGAATGAGAGTATATGTGACATTGAGGTCAAAACAATCAAAATATCTTTTCTTGATTTGCACTGTGACTTAGTTGCTTATTTGATACTGTCATGAGTGTTTTCAAATCCAGGTCGGAGCTCGAATTTCAAATGATGCTTTTCAAGGTTACAAGCACTTCCTACATAAAAAATGGTACACATAATCTTCCAAGTAAAATTTCGAAACTTTGTAATTATCGTGATTTTTTTCTTGTCAGTATGTCGAAAATAAATTCATAATAACCAATAATGATTGGGCTGCACGTATTCATAAATATTATTCAGTCATTCAATTATTTTCCATCACATAACAAATAATTTTAAGAAACAAAGAAATTTCTACACATTATGAGACTGACATATAATTCAACCGCAAGTTCCCAAGTTTCGCAAATGGTCGTTTTAGGCCAATGGTTCCCAACCGATTTTGGGTTATAACCCACTTTGATATTTCTAAAATTCTGGTGCCCCCCCCCTCCCGTAATATTCTTACATATTCAAAATTTTAATGCAATTCACGTAACGGAATCTTAAAAGGACATTAACTTGGTGTCTAAACAAGCCTCCAAAAACCATGGCGTCCATGAAAGAGAAAAATTAAAAAACAAAAAGACAGTTAAATATATATAGTTTCAAAATCTATAACAGAGAACTGATTGGCAGAAGTATAAAATATTTGAATGAAAGCTTATTCTGTAATATACTTTGATTATTTTAATCATGAAATAATGATGCAAAATGAAATTTGAGCTCACTACAAAGCAATTCACTCATTCTCGAATTACCCCCTTATTCTGTTGGTATAGTAAGCCGTAGGATGCACATCCTACGCATACCCTACCATACTTCTTATAATTGACATGAAATCTAGCATTTATTTGACCAGTTTCTTTTTATTTCGTATTACGTTTGTATAAAATCTTTAAATAAGAAAGTTTTACAATAGAAGAAATGCTGCGTAGTTGAAAAAAAGTTACATTCTCATTCTCAACTTGAATATGCGGCATATTTCCGACTGATCATATATGCGAAATATTTTAGCTTTTTGATCTGCAACATGAGTTGGAATAATTTTACTGATCATGAACAGGAGACGATAAGCAATAAAATGAGCTAACACCACTATAAAAAAAAAGTAGATAAAGTCGCATTGCGGGTCAGAGAAATGAGGTAAAGACATGGCAAAATGGCGACAGACTGCAAACGTATGACACCTCGAAGGTTCTACGTCTGAATTGGATCAATAAACTAGAAAAGATCGACTTGAATGTTGGCATTATTCTTTTATTTATCGGAAACATGGACACAATGTGTGAAGTTTATACTCAGATATATTATTGAATTCATTGTTAAACAAAATTTGATGATTTTTAGTTCTTAGATATGACGTCCAGGCCGATCAATTTAACATATTAAAACAAACAGTCACTGAGGCACAGAAACACGTGGAATTTCCGCGGGTATTTTGAAGTTGTGGACCTCACAAAAAGCTTATCAAGATTCATCAGAAAATTAAATTTCCACGGACAACACTAGTTCTTAAGAAGTTCTTAATAATCTGCAATTTTCTGTACGTTTTCAATTGCGACTCAAGCTTTAAATATTTTTTGCTTATTACTATTAATATTTTCCAAATATCTTTTCTTTTTTGACATTCTTACTACAATTTTCTATGCTGCTTGCAACTGTTTTCATTTTCTTTCTTGTCCTGTGATCTCCGTTCAGTTTTTTTCGCAATCGCTAACGTTGCATACTATTTGTAAAATAAATCAGCAACATCTGGGTCCTCTTGAGGCTATATATTTTATGATCCATTCTTATCAATAAATATCACTAACTCACCAACATTAATATCAAATATGTTTATTACAATTTGATGAACAGACACAGAAATCAACAAAGCGGAATTGGTGTAAATTGGAAGATTTATTATAATCGATGAAGTGGTGGATGCATGGCGATTTCCAAATGGTGTTAAGACAAACTGGTTTTTGAAGGCACATTTAGAGCTATGGTTCAAATGGCGACACGTTTTCAGAACAACAATACATCATTGAGTTAGGCAAAGAAAACCAATGTAAATCTGAATAAAATATGTTTCAAAGACATCCATTTAATGAAGTGGCAGTATTGTTCACCATCTCAAAATCAGACTGAAAAGTTTGTCTCGCATTGAGAAGAGGATTGTTGACATTGGTAAATGGGAACTTACCAACAAAAATAGACTTTGGAATGCTATTCTAAATGCGGCGTTGTCTGCTTTAAGACCAAGAAATACACCAGTTCACAAAGTCAATGAATGAAAGATTACTAAAACTAACTTCAGGACATGGAATATATATAATCATCCACATACAAGCCATTATCGCTGTACCATCAGTGTGGATAGTCATCCAAATGTTTCAAGCCGGGATCGAAACCCGACAGCTTTAGCATCAGTCGGAGATACTACCCCTAAGCTATCGACGCACGGCAGAGCATAGGAAATTCTAAAATATTATATATGAGTTTATACTAACGCCAGCAGTCATTGTGATCAATTCATTAAGGAATAGCGGTGCGTTAATAATTAATGAATTGAGCACATATGGACACAAACTCATATATATATATATATATATATATATATATATATATATATATATATATATATATGACTCATCATCAAAAGTGATTGTAAATTACTTGCGAGTAAAAGAATAATTTAGATTTAAAAGCGTAATACAACCACTTTCACGAAAAAAATAAATAAAAGAAAGAAAAGAAGAAAGCGGTGGAATTATTTTTGTGGGCTTTACTCAGTTCAACCAATCGAATCTGACCTACGTTCAATTTAGATTTATTAAGGAAGAATTAAGAAATTATTTTCTATAATGCGTCATAACCCGTACATTGACAGTAGCAGCATAGACATATTATATGTTATATATATAGTATATACATATAACATATTGCATACATATATGTTATATATATCTCTGTATGCGTGTATACTCCTGTGTGTATATACATGTATGAATTTAAATAAAAGAATACATCAACATAATTCGGATCTTTTGCAAGACAATATGCTCAGTGCATTCGTCATTCATCTTAATAGATCCTAAATTCGTCCTAATGCAGTTGTAATTAAAAGAAAAATCACTTTATTAAAACGAGCGTTTATTAAAAATGCATCCATTTTGGAATTTTCAATGGTAAGTTTACTTTCTCCCTTCCAAATTTATTTACTACCAATGCGATATGGGCCCATTAAAATTATAAAAAGATTAAAAAAAAGCGATAAAAGCTAAATGTAATCGGCTACGTTCAACGCCATGTTATACCAGACGTAAATGTTTAAATTTGAAGCTGAGTGTCTCTGTTTCATTAATGTTTCGATGTAAAACGGTAGCCAGCGTTTGTTATATTTCCCTCTACACGTATATACAGAATGCGATTGATAAATTGTTTAAATTACACAAAAATGAAAATAAAACTGGCATCTCATTTTAACAGATATATTTACCAAATTACACAAAAATATCTTGAAATCAGTCAGTTATGTGCCATACGTGATACACGCTTAGGCGATCATGTATCTTTCGATACATGACTGACGAAACAGGTTTATTTTCCGCAGTAGGTTACCATTTCTTTCTGTGGGCTATAGAACCCGGTCTGCTCTGCTATCTACCCATAGCTGGGTGGAGAAGAGGAGGATCCATACATTCCCCAAGGGTATTAGCACCTAAGTGAATGCAATGGATTCGATTTTAATTCGAACTCGGCTCTCCGATTACTCAATCCAAGCAGCTATCCATTACTCCAACGTGCCTCTTGAAATACTAAAGGTTAGCTTTAACCACGGCCTCCAGATGCCTTCGGAATCTACTGCAACTCTTCTGGACAATCTCCATGTTTAAGTTGGTGAATGATGCCATCATCCTTGCCTTTAGTTCATCTTTACCTTTTTGCTGGTCTCTCGTACACATAATCAAAAGAGGTTGCAGCCTGTGGGGTTAGGTGGCCAGATGTAAGAAGTGATGTGGTCTCAGAAATTGTCTGGCAGCCATGACTGAGTTCTCCTGCTTGTGTGACATGGTGCATAGTCATGTTGTCAGAGATGGGGGTCTTCCAGCAGCCACCTCTTGACCCGGAGCAGCACTACCTCCTCTAGGTACCTGATGTAGGCCTCCGTGTTGAGTCTGTGGCCGTGTGAGAAAATGAAAGGAGACATAACGTCGCCATCATTCGTGATCACTCCAAACACCATGACGTTGACTGGATATATCATTCAAATCTTTCGGAATTCTTTGCACTATTCTCAAATTGACACCCAAACAATGTTCACGTTGGAGCTTCCGGCACAAATGCCAAGAATTATAGTATGCCGTTTCTGGTGAAAATTTCTCACAGACGTTGCCCAACTGACCCTACTATACTGTGCAATCGATAAAATCAAAAATAACGCGGGTGCGCAATTACAAATATAAAATAGCGACAATTTATCCATCGTACCATATATATAGCACATTGATACCATCGATAAACC
Source organism: Acanthosepion pharaonis (assembly GCA_903632075.3). NCBI lineage: Eukaryota > Metazoa > Mollusca > Cephalopoda > Sepiida > Sepiidae > Acanthosepion > Acanthosepion pharaonis. The sequence continues at coordinate 162,979 of CAHIKZ030005505.1, read as the reverse complement.
GTTATTATCCTCAAGAAATTATTTATGGGAACAAAACACGTCACTTTACTCATTCGCTAAACCACTATTAATCTGATCTATAGATTTATGTACAATTCTCTCTCTCTCTCTATATATATATATACATCATAAAGAAAAAATATGCAAAGAATTAAATAGCAATGTTAATGTGAATAATGGCGAAATCACTTCACTAATAGGAATTAATGAAGCATTAAGTTACTATCAATTCCTTATATTCGTGCTTTTGTCAGATGGAAGACAAATGCCAAGTACTTTCGACAATTTCAAATTGTCATCTTCAATTTTCCCATACATCGGAAAACACTAAGACGAAATGTGCAGACCAAAAGATTTTTATTTAAATCATATAAGTTTTATGGTATGCTATATTCAGGAGATGAATTGATCGACACCAGGGATAAGAGCGTATGGAAATAAAAAAGTAGACATTGAACTTAACACACAGCGGTAACAGTGTTTCATAGGTAAATGCAATCGTCTCGCCACTAATATATATATATATATATATATATATATATATATATATGGGGCGGGATAATTCATTTACACATGCTATATTACATTCAAACGACAAATTGTTTGTCCCGATGTGCAACAGCTCAACCTAAAATTGGGAAATGCAATAAAAACATTCAGAAAATCCTTGTCTGTTGAATTCAAAGATAGATAATTTCCCATATAAATGTAGAAAATTAAATTTGACATTTATCCAAGCATATTTACTTACTAAACATTTTATAGTTTCTGTACAAGTATAGGGTCCGAGTGAGCATTCAACTAATTCGGAAGACAGAAAAGAAAATCGATAAAACATTTATAATCTGTATGAAAATTAACATAATCATTCACACAATTGATAAGTATATGGATTATTTCAAATTTCCCCTTTTTGTCTATCTTTGAAGATAAAAAGAACGAATTTTACCTTAGTGTAGTTAGCCAACTTTTTAAGATGTTTGTTTGATTTTCGAGTACAACGCTACATTCGGACTAATTCTATATCAATAGCCTGGGAGACCAGTTCGCAAGCTGCACATAGCATTAAGTATTCAGAGTTTTTAATCTTTTTATTTGAGTAGGCTACACGAATGTGTCAACCTTTTATTTTTATAGTTTGTTTTATTATTTGTTAAATCTAAGAATGAGGTTGATAAAAAAAATAACTTTTATCGATTGGTGGAGAAAACTTAAAGAAATAATATTAATAAAAACAAAACACGTCTTATTTGTTAGACTTTGTTGAGTGACGAATGGTTATTTGCCTGGGATATTATATCGGCGCCATCTGGCGAGAAAAGTATTTTGTGACGAACATACGGCGCCATATAAACACGCAATCACACAAGAAAGCATGTATCACTTTATGTTTACACCTCAAATACAAACATTTGAGATTATATATATATATATATATATATATATATATATATATATATGTGTGTGTATGTGTGGTGTGTTTGTGTGTGTATATAGGAATATTTGAGTTAATTTACTTATATAAATAGACACCTGTACGTTTTATTCTGTCAGGTTTTGTAAAAAGATAAATATGTGCGTTTTGCTTATATATTGTCTAGAATTGTACAACGAAAGGAATATATTCTCATTGAAATTTACTGAGCTTAAACTGTCAATAGTCATATCAGAGTTCGACTTGGATTTTACCAGTTTCCATGTTTAATTTCTCTTTTCTGTCAACAGCTCCAAGTGATTCTAACAGGTTTCCTCACTACTGTAAGCCTGTACCGAACTTAGCTGAACTAAATAATTGCAATAAATCTCTGAGATGCTTTTGTATCTCTGGCTGTATCTCGTACGACTCCATAGAGAAAAGAATTCATGTACATGGATAAAGACTTAAATCGAATTAAGTGTCCTTATTGTCTGAAATTCTCATTACACACAAAATGGGGAATTTGCCGTATGAACTTTGTTTTATACAATCTCTGTTTTCGACTAAAAAAAAAAAAAAAAAAAATAAAAGAATCAAGTGAATTAATCTCCCCGGAATGCAAGTTGGAGATACGAACTGTAATCAGTCTTCTGGTCGAAATAGAACGAATGAAAAAAGGGAAATAAAATTCTGTAACGTGTTCCAGAAGAATATCCAGATGGAATTAAAGTTTGGAATGCTAATTTTATAAGTTTGAAGGATGGCATTGACTGCCATGATAAATTATCAGAGCGTTTTTTGCTTGACTGTGCAGAATGAAACAAAGAGTAGATATCATTGCGGTAAACATATTTTTCATTTTAATCTTTTACGGAGATCCAACGTCAGTTGATTGGTTTATTTTGCTTAGTGGCACATCATTCTCTATGGGTTATTTAATGTCGAAATCTAAATAATTTGAATGCAATTGTAGGCCTTCAACTATAGATAAAATGTATTATTGAGGATTCTACTATAAATAGATATTGTTAGTAATTTTTTTTTTCATATATAAAAATCTATTGCTGGTAATTTTACTATAAAAATTTACCTTTATACTTTCATATGGGTTTTGTTTGCGTTTTTGTTTTTGAGGGTGGGGAAGTTCATTATTTTATACTTTCAGGATAAATGTATATATTTTTTAGATATGAAATTTATAGGTGATAAAATGTATTGGCTATTTTATTATAAAAATGTATTTTTTTACTGTTGCATTGATTGCCATTTTGCTATAAAAATGTATTGGTCATTTGCTATAAAATGTACTGTTGATTTTTGTTTGGGGTTCACTATTTGCCAATAGCTGGGACCCTAACAAGTGCTACACTCTGGATCAGGGTGGTCCTGGAACAACGGCAATTAAGAAGTAATTCCAACTCTCCCGATCAGAGGCCTAGCTGCCGAATGTAGTTTATCGTCATAACAAGGACTCAGTTAATTTGGATGTTTTCCGGAGAATAATAGTGTTTAATAAATAAATAAAAGGAAAGTACCTTTTGGGTTTTGTTACAGAGATCCGAACATAACTGACCCTGTTTATCTTAGCGCAAATTTGGAGATGTTATCTAGGAGAGGGAGTACCGATCCTTAAGTTTCAAAGGATGTTTTGCTATTCTTTCCCATGAGGAAATTTGTTTGCAAAGTCAAATTTTTGGATTGCCTAAAAAGGAAAGCTGTGATGATCTAGAACTGCGAAACTTTCCGTACTGGGAACGATCAATAACGATCCCTGTTTAAAGATTTACCAAATTAGGACATTTTTGAAAATCCTGTGATAATAAAGTTTGAATTTCACTACATGAAACTATTTGAACTACATTTAATTTGGATTACGAATGGGAAAGGAAATTCAAGTCAACATTTAATCGTATTATGCTTTTGAAATTGTTATAGTGGAACACACCTATTCTATAGTTAATAGACTCTCCCACCTATAATAAGCAGGGGTAGTAAGAGTAACGTGGGAATCGGTGAGTCAGTGAATCGGTGAGTCAGTCGATGCTGGACGACAGTTAGTCGAATACTAAAGTATCAACGACTACAACTAGATTACTCTGCGTTATACCTATTATATCAAATTCCTAACTTTTTGTACGTCGAACCTATTTTAGAACCGATCTAGTACAAATACAAGCCTCCACTGTGAAATCACTCGACAACATCTTTGTAGTCCAATTTGTTGTGGTCCAACCTAGCAACCAACCCTCTTTGAAGATTAATATTCGACCAACAACAGTTGTTGATACTAAGTGTTGTGTGACACTATTTAGCTATGCTAATTAGCTAAACTAATTAAGCGTGGACATTAAAAGGGAGAAATACTTAAGGCGAGAAGAAGCTATCACGAAAGACATACTGAGCGATGTTATTTTATTTAACAAAAGAAAAGTGGGTAAACACTTTATTTTCCTTTGCGAAGCAAAGTATTTTTTCGCAGAAGATAGAAAATTCGTAAGATCTCGGATCTGTCAGAATTAATTTATGCCATGACGCGGCAAGAAACGGCAAAATGCGAATAAAAAATAGCAATCTGCCCATGGCAATAATGAAAATTTCAAATTGGTCAAGAGGCTTACAAAACAGAATGCTAGAGGATAATCGGAAATTGGGTCAAGCATACGACCGAGAAAGAATTAGCTGAGACCACCCCAAAGAAAAGGGAAGGAAGAAGAGAAAAAAGAAAAGAATAAGCCATTAAATATCTTTCGGAGATATCATTTGGTTTTGGAAGGGAACCACCTGTTTTATCTCCAGAACTGGCCATGATAAAAGTTTGTTACCTGGACAGACTGTTGACGACAGAGTGCGAAGATGTTGAAGAAGACAAAGAGATTCAGTTGACCACCCAGATAATAACTTGGCGAAAATCCCGTTGATGAATTCCAGATGACATCCAGTTAAGATAAATATTTAATGATCACAGTACGGTTCGTGGGGGTTCTAGTCGGTGGAAAAGAAAGAAAAGAAAAAGGAAGATAATTTTTTTCTTTGAGCGATAATTGTAAACTGAGGCCAGTCTAGCGACACCCACACTGCTGAGCGTTCATTGGCTGAATGGTGGCGTGAGCGATGGGCGAAAGTAAACATATGAGAAAGAAGGGAAACCTGTTGACGCCCTCTGAGGGGGTTGGTGTGAGATACCAATATGAGAAAGAAGGGGAAACTGCTGACACCCTCTGAGAAGATTGGTGTGAGATACCAATATGAGAAAGAAGGGAAACCTGTTGACGCCCTCTGAGGGGATTGGTGTGAGATACCAATACGAGAAAGAAGGGAAACCTGTTCACGCCCTCTTCCACTATGAGAAAGTAGGAAAACCTGACACCCTCTGAGGGATTGGTGTGAGATACCACTATGAGAAGGGAAAGTTCACGCCCTCTGAGGAAAACTAATATGAGAAAGAAGGAAACCTGTTCACCCCTCTGAGGGGATTGGTGTGAGATACCAATATGAGAAAGAAGGGAAACCTGTTCACGCCCTCTGAGGAGATTGGTGTGAGATACCAATATGTTAAAGAAGGAAACCTGTTCACGCCCTCTGGGGGATTGGTGTGAGATACCAATATGAGAAAGAAGGAAACCTGTTCACGCCCTCTGAGGGGATTGGTGTGAGATACCAATATGAGAATGAAGGGAAACCTGTTGACGCCCTGTTCACGCCCTCTGGGGGGATTGGTGTGAGATACCAATATGAGAAAGAAGGGAAACCTGTTGACGCCCTCTGAGGGGATTGGTGTGAGATACCAATATGAGAAAGAAGGGAAACCTGTTGACGCCCTCTGAGGGGATTGGTGTGAGATACCAATATGAGAAAGAAGGGAAACCTGTTGACGCCCTCTGAGGGATTGGTGTGAGATACCAATATGAGAAAGGGAGAATTTGGGAGGACAATTCCCCTAAAAACCCCTCTAAAACAGAAAGTAACTGACTTCCAAAAATGGGAAGGGATAAATTTTCCTGTCCGAAAACAAAGAAAATCCTTATTGCGGATTCGGAATTATCGAGGAACCCAAACCACGACAGGCCCTCACCAGGTTTTGGTCGGCGTCCATATAACGAACGTCCCCAGAGCAGAGTTGGGCAGACAGAACGCAGACGCAGTCACAACACAGTTGGTGACAGTTTGAGTCACAGAGTTGAGCTGTGAGCTCGGAGACCAGCCTCGCAGGAGCTGACTGAAAGATTCCACGCATTCCGACTTAGACTTCTAACCAAAAACAATTTTTTTTGAAGAACGACTTGGACTCACACCACCAAAACAAGTTTTATGAATATCGCCTGAAGATACCAAAAACCAGTTTATTGAAAAACAACTTAAGATATTAAGACTCGCCTAAGAAACGCAAAGTGTCACGTATCCATATTAGCGGTTTGGGAGAAAGAAGCAGTCCTGTATTTAGCAACCAGATATAAAGATACTTTTTATTCTTTTTTTAACACATTTGAATCTTTCGAGTTGTTACTTTATTTTCTTTTACATATACTTGTGCGGTATCACCTTTGCCCCGAATTCGGCTTGCACTACCACCCGACGCCTGATTGATTTCGTCTACCTAAGATCAAATCACAACGTGGGTAGGTTAGACTAGAAATCAAAGCAGTTACTTCGGTAACCAGGCATTGGAGGCGAGCTGGAAACGACAAAGCTGATGCCGAATCTAACCAGATTTCCATCCGAATCAGCCAAGGGTTAGATCGTCACAGGATAGCACGGGAGCTAGGCTCAGGGTGACGCCACAGTTGAATCAGTTTTGTCTTTTAACCAAGTTATGTACAGACCCTCCAATTTTTGCCATAGAAGACTGCATATATTTCTTTATTCTATAAAACATACTTATCGGTAGGATTATCAGAATGATAAGCATCAGAAAGCCCAAGGCAGTTAAATTTTTAAATTTTCCCTATTTGCAATGTTTGGGCTATTTTAAATATGTCTCATAATGAAAAGTAAAAACAACAAAGTATATGAATTTATCCGATCCAGTAAACTTAGCATTGTGATGAACACTATTTGTTAGCCTCTGATTAAGAAAATATATTAAGAAATTCAACTACCTGCATATTAACATTAGGTTGAAGACTCCAACATTGGCATCGAGAGACAAGTGTTTGTTAAAACATATCTGGTTTCCTAGTAGTTGTGTGTTCGAAGTCGAGCTTGGGTATTTTGAAAAAATTCATACACTAGTTCAGAAGCAGAAACGAGCATACGACAAAAACACGCCAACAGAATTACTTGATACGAGTTAAGCATTGAAAATAAGATCTGTAAATATACCATGGTGGATTAAATAAAGGGTTCAGGTCAAAGTTCTAGAGAAGGTTATGACTTAAAAAAGGATTGAGGGTACAAGCAAGTAGCCAAATTGCTGGGGTGGTATAGTCAAGGAGCCATAAGTGGTGATGGCGGGGGGTACAGTCAAGAAACCAAAAGTGGTGTGGTGGTGGGGGGGCACGGTCAAGAAATCAAAAAGTGGTGATGGGGGGGTACGGTCAAGAAACCAAAAGTGGTGAGGGGTGGTACGATCAAGAAACCAAAAGTGGTGGTGTGGAAGGTACTATCAAAAAGACAAAAGTTATGGTGGGGGAGGAGGTAAAGTCAAGAAGCCAAAAGTGATGCTGGATTTCACAGCCAAAAAGCTAAAAGTGGTGCTTGAGTGTATAACCAAGAAGCCACAAATTGAAAAGCATATAATTATTATAAACACATTTCTGTGATGTTATTTATCTATCGCATATATATAGGGTCATTGAAAGTTAACTCCCTATTTTATGTACGAGTAGCCTGACAGGAATCCTGACTTAACACCCTGTGAATTTTTTCTTCGGAGCTGGTTAAAGGAGCAAGTCTACTATAAAAAAAAAAAAAAAAAAACAAGACTTTGTAAGAATTTGAAGTGCGAATACAAGAAGTTATATCTTCCATACCACAAGAGTTCCTGGTGAAATCAGTTGACGCGATTCCTAGGCGGCCCAAGAAGCTGGTAGCGAAATCTGGTGCCTATATCGAATTTTAAATAAAACCTCATGCTAAACGTATCTTATCTAATACTTGTAAAAACTATAGTTAATAAAGTATTAAAAAAGTTACAAGTATTTTAAAATGGGAAGTTACTTTTCAATCACAAATAAAGACCATTCTCCCATCGTTTGCTTATGGTTAACTTTTATTCGGCAACGTATGAGAGAAGAATGAGAGTTTCATTGTATTAAATTATTGGAAATAGTAAATAGAATGGAAATGTTTTTGTCATAAATACCAAATAGAAGAATAACATTCATAGACATTAGACGAACAAGCATAGTATATATATATATATATATATATATATATATATTGAACAATGGCATCAAAAGAACTGCCAATAAAATTTCATTATTCATCGTAAATTTCATCATTCCTCGTAAATTGTGAATCCGATGTTCCGACGTAGCCCATTTGACGAAGGAATTTTTTCGGCGGATGAGGGATTAGGCGCCAGATTACTACTTCGTCGTTATAGTCAAATTGTGTGTCGATGTTGTCTGTCTTTTTCTTTCTCAGAAGTCAAATTAGTACTACGTCATTATATGCTCGAATAGTCCAATTTAAGAAAAGATGTAGTTGGAGGTATTTTTATATTTTATTTCCTTCAGTGCAGTTTCATATTTTTCAGTCGCCAAAGCTGTTTTATTCAAAATGGAAGCAAATATTTTATCAAAACGTGGAAGAAACGAAGTGATACACGATGGATGAGCTTTTTATTTTTGACGCAACCAGCAAAAGAGGGATCCTGAATTAATGTGAACAGAAAGATCGAGACAGTGACGACGAAACAGTGTGACGCCAAAACGCCAATTATTTTTCTGACACCGAATCAGCAACGTCGAAATGTACCAAATCCGAAGAAATTGGATGTCCTGCAACACTTTCCTGGGTTATCAAAGGACACGGAGTTTTCGTAGAGGATTTAGGCGTCTATTTTTTACAAAGTTGTTAAAAATAAGAAATTACACCGATTTTCAGTGTGCCTTCAAATCCAAAACATTTTCTGATATTCTGAGTTATTTAAAGCTTAATTTTTGGGGGATAGTAAAAATTTTTCTTTTTACTAAAAAATAATGTATTAACAATTTTTTTTAAAAGAATAACAATGATTTTTCTAGATACATGTCCTACTACTAACTGGGCGATATAGTAATACCCTTTTCCAAGGGTATTTGCGCTTATGTAAATGTAATGACCCTGAATGGAATCCGAACTCTGCTCTACGATTTCTAATTCTGAATCGCTATCCATTACACCACCCGCACATCCTTTTTGCTAGTGAGGATCCGTACGTAGACGCCCGTGAATGAGAAAAGGTATGTATCACCAAAATTATTCCACACACACAAGTTTTAGATTTATATATTCGCCTCTGTTGTTTTTAAATCTAACATTTGCTGGGAAAGCAATAAACCGAAAAGAGAAAATAAAAAGTGAAGTCTGTAAGTAAAAAAGCCATATATATATATATATATATATATATATATATATATATATATATATATATATATATATATATATATATATATATATATATTAGTGAATTACTGGATAGCGGTTTGGATTGAGGAATCTGAGAGCAGAGTTCGAATTGCAGTCGAATCCATTACATTCACTTACGTGCCGATACCTTTCTTCTCCCCCTAAATATAGGTAAATAGCAGGACAGACAGATGTTATTTAGTGTTTTTGGAATTTTTTTTTGTTCAATTCTTAACTTATAATCATTAAATACATCGTTGGTGTCGAAGGTGTTTAGAATTAACGAAAGGCCTGACAAGAATAGACAAGTTTTTCTAGTCTCGCCTAAAATTTTCCCTCGTTTACACGAACTTGCATTCGATTCCGTGATCTCGTTCATCTGTGATTTGCGTGTTGAAGAGATTAAAAAATAAGGAAAGAATATTTACTATTACTCTTATTCAAAATAAATTATTGCATGAGCAATCTCTGATGTTGACCTCCCAACTGCACTTGCCGGGGGGGGGGGCTTTAAGAGGCGCTCCAGCAGTTATAAAATTCATAGACTGGATTTTATCAGGAGAGCCACCATCTTGATCCGAACATAAAAAAAACACTTAGTGACATCTAAAGAACACAAGACCCGAGGAAAACGAAACATATTTCAAATGTTGTTCTAAAAGTCACATCGTGTATACTTTACACGTTTGCGAGGACAAAAGAAAAAAAAATCAGTTTTATAAATGAAAACATTTTGTAATCGGCAGAAGATGACTTTAAAAACATAAAAATGTGACAATGATAGAGAACTTAAAATGATATATAAAAGAAGTAAAAAAAAATCAGACATTAACAATTAGCGCGGAAAAATAAATATTACTGTTTTCTCATATGTAATTAATTTGTGGGCCGAATAAAATCTTGTCTTGGAGCGGATGTGATACGAGGATCATAGTTTGGAAATATTCGTTCTAATTGAATGTGAAATAATAAATAATATTCACTTCAATTTCCAGACATACTCAGTGCCGGATTTACTTATAGGCTTAGCAACATAGGACCTCAAAATCTAGGGGAGCTCCAGCCAAGGCTTTACACATGATGTCATAACACAGTATAGACTCTAAATAACCCTTCAGTAATTTTAAACACCCGTCATCATCCTCGGTTTTACTCAAATTGTTCAATTTAACATTCTTTCATTTTCTTCTACTCGTGAGAATGGAGGATTTTCAGGAGGTTCACAAGTAGAATAGCCTAGGGTCTCTCTTCATTTAAATTCGGCCCTCTAGGGTCTCTCTCTTCATTTAAATCCGGCCCTCTCGGGTCTCTCTCTTCATTTAAATTCGGCCCTCTAGGGTCTCTCTCTTCATTTAAATCCGGCCCTCTCGGGTCTCTCTCTTCATTTAAATTCGGCCCTGCATATAGAAACAATATTTGTTTTATTCCAGAAATAAAACTCTTTGAACATAATCTAGAATGCTTTTAGTAGACCGATTGCAAATACAGTGATTTTGATACTCAATAAGTGACCTACTTATTTTGGCCTTATGACTAACTTCTGTTTTTATATTTCAGAACGTGGGTGATCACAGCTCTCCACATCTTCCAATCATTTTTCTTATCTAACTAACTTTTCCTTTTTCATCACTTTTTGTGTGAATGAAATATAGAACAAGAAAAAAAAACTTGTAAAACATGTTACAGTTTCCCTGACTTTAATATGCCCTGTGAGCGTTAAATTCTCTAGGCCTTTTTTCCTCATCATGCGTCCTAGAAATTTCAGCTTTCTGATTTTAAGTAGGTTTCCTTTTATTTCCTTATTTCTTTAAAGCTTCCTCGTTGCTCATGTGTTCCTTCCATGGTATTCGATAGAAGATATGTCTCTTCGCCATCTTTGAGTAGATTGTCATGCATTCAATGTAATTCCTGGCATTGGATATTACATAGCAGTTCAAAACGCTTTTGCTAATACTTTGCTTATCTTTCCGTCTTTATATGCGTCGTCATATTTTCCGTTGCCTGTTATTGGAAATCGAGAATAATCAATAATATGAATTGAGCACAGAATATAACGAGGAATATAACGAGGACGCAGAATGGCTAAAGAAACAACCAATCACTGCCCCTGTAAGGGTCACGCAACACCGGCTATATAAGGGCCAAATTCAAAGAACTATCCTGTTTTTTCTTCCACGAAGTTATTTCGACAGCACCAAACAAGGATGCTCTCTTCATCCCTAGCCCAAGAGAGTGGTATCAGGTTACGGAAGAATAGACCCGACAACTTAGTGAAAAATTATTACTATCTACAAAAGCTAGCCGTAGACTGAAAGGGAGACTTCAACAACGACTGTTTACAGGATACCCGGATGCATACACTTCTTTTTAGGTATTAAATATATTTATATAGTACATGTGTTATTCTCCTCAAACGCTGACGTTCAGTTCGTTTAAGCGCACGTGACTTATCAATAACCTTCCATAAAATCAAGGTTGTATCCTGGCGTGCTATCACTACATTTCCCCAGATAGTTGTACCTCTTTGATTTTGTTTTTTACATCAATGCGCAGTTTACACCTTAGTCTTTTTTGCTGATGACAATGTGTTCTGTCTTAAAATTGATAGTTTGTCATTTGTTCTTACAATCTTCAGTAACAGTTTATGGTTTCCTTTCCGAGTCTGTCATGAACACAATGTTATGTGCGTATATTGTTTAGATTATACACACGATTAACAAATCCTGGTAGGCATTCTAATCAACTTCGAATCCTATCGCTGTTTAAGTTAATTAAATTCGACAGAAAAAAGAATGAATCTGTGTCTTACCCCCTATTTCTGTTATTGTATTCATTGAAGTCGTTCTCTATTTGCTTGCGGACTTTTTTTTTGTAATTGCTTAAATGGTCTGTCGAGGAGCGACAATGAAACATCTAGTCTCAGTGTAAAGAGTTTGATAGTCGCTGTGTCTCCTATGATAATGGCTCATTAAAACATTTAAAATATTTCTTAAGGAATCAAGAAAGTTTTGGGTTCGATTTCATATGTGTATAATGTTTGGTAAAAATAAATGAGTGTACAAAAAGAGGTTGTCCATAAAGTTCGTGTGCACTTTAAAGTTATAAATTTCTTAAAGTGAACATGAACTTTATGGACACCCTGTATGTTAGATTTAAAATCGCCACCATTTGAGAATTAAATACTGCCATTGTCGTCTGTTGAGAAAATTTCACAAAGGTATTTTCAAAACTAGAAATATAGAATCCGTGTTTTCAATAGACCCCTAATTATCCACGGTTCCAGTTAAACCGTCAAATTAAAGAATTTATTAGCCTGTAATTTGTACACTAAAGGCAAACCGCAAATGAAAGGATGACTATTCTCAATTTATTAAGGGGAAAAGAAATTTTGATATTGTAAAGCTCTACGGTTGGAATTGTTATAGACAAGCGTATGGTTGCAAGAAAGAAATACGACAACAGTAGAAATAGATTTACGTGGTTTATTTCAACAGGAACGTGTGGATTTGGGACAGCTACCTTGTGGTAAAGTTCATAAGCCGGCTTTCGGATCTAGGTCAATCTCCCATAGCAGTTCACACGTTGACGGTGGTTGATGCTCTCCTGCTGCTGATCGCTTGGCCTGACCGTGACAGTCTGTTTGCGGTCACCTGTGGAATGCCGTTGAACTTCCGTGTGACCCTTTTTATAGTGTTTTTTTTTTTTTTTTGGCTTAACAGGCTCGGAAAACGAAGCGAGTATAATTAGCAGGGAAGCATTTTTATTGAACGAAAAATAGAGCACTTTAAATATTATTTTAATTTTCGACCGGAACACGTGTGTCGGGAACATTTGTATAGAAAGATAATGGTCATTTTGTGACGGGGCTTTGTCCCGTTTACATCCGGTTCTCGCTTTTGAGTATTTGCCTGTAAATCAGCCGAGATATGTCTTATTTTATTTTATAACAGAATCTTCTGTCACATAACTTATTACAACAAAAGAGGGCAAGTCAAAAACTGTCAGCACTTTAGGAATAATATTTTTTTTAAAATAATTGTAATAATCTTTTACTTTCCTACGTATATTGTTATAATTCATTTTTTTTTCTTTACTCTCTTTTGGTCCATAATCTATAAAAAAAATTAACTACGATTTTAGGCAACAAATACGATTTCTGGAACATATCCACCCGTTGATTTTCGGAAGCTGTTATTGCATTTAATTTGATAGTTAGGGTTTGACATGATAAATAATGACAAAATATTTTCCCAAATCGTTACCGTATTTTGAGGAAACGAGTTTAATTAAGTTTAGGTTCAAAATGATAACGTTAGAATTTAATTTCGATGATCAGTGAAAGCCTTATAGCACAACTTTATATTTCTTGAAGATTTACAAATCGTATATGGACAAGAAGCAAAGCACAAGTACATTATTCTTAAGTCATTGTGGCATCAAATAAGATCTTCATTTACTTCAAAGGGTAATCATTCTGAACAACTTAGCTATATTATGATATCTTATATAGTGCAGTATTTTTACTGTAATTTTCTATACACAATTTAAATTTAAAACTTTTGTCTTAAAATTTGAGTCCAGATATGTTATGGTATTATATACACTTTTATTTTTTGATTTTATTAATTATAGCCTAACAAATGGTGTAAAATCTTATTTATTGAGTATCTATTTTTTTTACACACTTTTTATTTATCAAATGCAGTAAAAAAATTAATATTTCGTTTGTATTGATTCATAATCATTTTCCATTCAATGTATCTAATATATGAAACATCAACTTTATTTAGATTTATTCTTGAAATAGTAAAATATTGATGTATGCAAACAAAAACCTGTGATAATAAAGTATTTCTGTACATTTTCTCAGATGATCTTTAAAACTAAATACACAAAAATTGGTAAAAGCTATGAATCTAAGTTTTGGTGACAGTATGTATCACATCAAACCTCAGCTTCCGCGCCAGGTTCAGTGATGATTTTCTAAAGAAAGGGAAACATATCGCGTAATGGAAAACCACATTAAAAAAAAAAAAACTTGTGTCAAAAATCCTACTAATACTGGTACAAGGCCACAAAGCAGAGCGCAGTGTGATGCGGGAACTATCGAAACGAGTTTTATGATCACAGCAAGAGTTTTTTGTTTTTTTTTTTTTTTTTTTTTAGATATTTACGAAGCCTGCTGGATGTGTAGGTGGTGTAATGGTTAATGGCTCGTAGCACGAAATCGGCGAATTTGGTTCGAATTCCGTTGAGTTCGTTATATTCACTTTCGCACAAATACTCTTGGGAAAGGCATGAATCCATCTATTCTTTCATCTGTCCCTAGTGGGGTACATACTTAAACTGTAAGTAAGGTCTGTTCAGTACAGTTGCAGTATCAAGCACAGGCTGAATGCGAGTTTTGAACAAACAAATGAGCAGACATGGAATATAAGCAGCCGGGCTGAAGATGAGAAATCACACTGATGCAATTTCAAGTCGAAACAGCCACAATGAAGATAATAACGAAGCATTATTTTTCTATTTAAATATCACTATACATATCTCAGTGTGAATCAATAATTAATAAGTTCAACACGTTCAGCAGTAAATAGCGTCATTTTTATCTAAAATTGTGATTAATGTTTAATGTTGAATTGGATGCATGTTGAAAAATATCTTTTTATGAAAAATAAATATTGCTTCCATCATGAAATCTTTTTGTGCGTCTATCAAGTCGACCCCTAACTATATTTGCATAACTATGTAACCCGTGATGTCATGAGTAGAATTAATTACGCTAATATATGAAAACATTTAATAACTTTGATGTTTACATATACCCGAAAGATTATGGTTCAATGTTGGGCAAAATAACGATTTTAACGTCTGGTTTTTAACGTCGAATTGACAGACAAGGTTATTCGATGTCTTGTGATTGGCGATTGAATCTAACCTTTAATTTTCATTTCGGTTTTGTCATTTTCAGTGCTATAGACGAAATATCCCGAGAGAGGGAACGAGAGTAGGATTAGGCACTGAACTTTTTTAATGTTCCCCCCCCCAAAAAAAATTGTTTGATCAACTTCAACACTCAATCTGTATGTTGCACATTGAAAATGAGAAAATGAATATCGCTAATCATAAATGAAATCAAGCCTAACTGACAGTTTTACGCAATCAGGTTTATAATAAACAAATAAATTTCTATCCATAATGTTCTGAGGGTGATGAAAAACCAAAATATTAATACAACCACATCATCAATATTATTAACAATGACGGTTTTCGCATTACCTTTAGTCAATATATATTATAATTTTTTTTAAACCTTTTTAATCAGATATATTTCACAAAAAATATCTTAATAATAGTTATTAATCTCTTTAACTATCCTGAGTTTGTTACACAATACAAGTAAAAAAGTGACTAAAAACGGTTTCCGCAAGTCCGATCGAAATATGCCTTATACACAATTTTAGAATAGACATGCATTTTCGCGTAGATATATACTTGCCTTCGTTTTGTTGAGAGTGAATTCATGTCATGGTTAGAATGTGATCAATATTGATAAATTCGATCTGGGATCGGTATACTTTCTCTATTTGAAAGAAAAAATCATGGACAGAAAAATAAAAATAACAGAAAAGATCGAATATCAATCAATCATTGTATCGATATATCTCGGGGGGGGGCCTATTAATAAATCTATGTCCGCATTTATCTGCCTCACCTTTATCTCTGCTTCTTTCTATTCGAATTTTCCTTCAAAAACTGTTTCATCATTATATTGACGAGGTTCAGGAAAATCATTCGGAAATCTTATTTACTTTTCATTTTTAAGATTCTTACTGGCACCATTAATGAAAGGAGCTAAAAATTTTAACCTTGGCAAAAGCCATGAACTTTTCGTGTTAAAATTAGTTTGACTTTTCTACTACAAAAACTGCGTGCGTGGAATTGGCACAGTTCGGAAGCCATTTATGGTTGTGTGAGGTAGTGACTTTGTAGTCACTAGTCATTGTGACCGAGACTTTGAGCGTGCACGCCTTGTTAAAAAAAAAAAAAAAATTTCACCACACCAAGATTAATCGCTAAACTGTAACTGTTCTGCTTAGCATAGTTGCAGTCTAAACCACAGGTGAACTCTACGGGTTGAACTAGTGTCTGCCATAGGGCGTGGCTAGCCACCTTGACAGACGGGTGTGCTCGGAAGCGAGGAGCCACCCGTTTTCTCTCTCTTTCATATATATATATATATATATATGGTTTGAGAGTTTTAAAGAGTTATGTTTTTAAAAAGTTGACTTTTCCCTTAGAAGCAGTTGCCCTCAAAAGTCATCAAATCGTGCCCACGACTAAATAGTTCTATTGACGTTTCTCAGTCATGTATAAACCACAAAGTCGCGACACTCAACTTTCCTTTGCCCACGAATTCAGATGCAAACGTATAAAATTATAGAAGTGCGCACTTTCATGAATGAATAAGTGCAACACACAAAAAATACATTTTAGTAAATATATCATCAAATGCTTCTATGATTCCTTATATATATATATATATATATATATATTATATATATATTCATGAATTATTCATACAAAAAACAAATACAAAGGTTAATGATTTAATAGGCGAGAAATCCATCCTCGCGAACAATTCAAATAATATACAAAAACTCCGAACCTGTTTATGAATGAAAAGATCCTTGTTTCTATAAATTTCTGTTGCATGAATTCTTATTATTTATACAAGCTTTCGTCTGTTCCTACAGACATCCTCAGGTATGGAATAGATTTTGTTCTTGTTTTTTCTCTCAGTAATAAGAGGACAACGAAAATATATGTACTGTTGTAATCCGAAAAATGCTATTAGAAATGAGTTATTGTTTTTGGAGCGTGCTGTCGCAACGCTGAGTTTGAATTTAAATTTTACAATTGTGCGTTCTTATACAAATATGGTGATACGTGAATTCTTTTTTACTGGTAAATTTTCTGTCAAAGTAGCATGAACTTTATTGTTCAATAATTACAGTAATGTCGCACTTATTATCCAAAAGTTGCATTTGGATCAGTTATTTTAATAAGTTATATATATGGAAGGGTGATTAAATATTAAATGTTCCTATATCGACGAGGTTCAGGAAAATCATTCAGAAACCTTTCTTATTTACTTTTTTTTTAAGATTCTTACTGGCACCATTAATGAAAGGAGCTAAAACTTTTAACCTTGGCAAAAGCCACGAGCGTTTCATGTTAAAATTAGTTTGACTTTTCTCTTACAAGAACTGTTATATGCTCCTTTGTATCAATGTTTCTTATGCTCTAATATAGACACAGTTGGAAGCAATAAGATCAAGTAAAAACTTCACAAGAAGAGAAATCATAACTTGTGCTTATAAGTAAGAAAAGAAAATATTTTCATTTTTCATATTTTTCTTAATTACAAAAAGAAGAAAAAAGGCAACATTTAACTTATAGGAATGAAATAAGCAATATTTTAAGCACTATTTACATTATTCGGACTATTGTCCTCATCTTTGTCGTCATATTTATTGCAACGTTTCGGCCGTTGTACGCTTCGGCCTTCGTCAGGTGGTTGGAATGTCGAACAGAATCTTTTATTTCGCTCACTGGGATATACTGTTCTAGTTCCACGTGCCATGTTTAATGGGTGTCAGTTATCAGTTATCTCCTGTTAATTCCCCTCTGAAAGTTCTCCACTACCTTAACCGGGTATTGAACTCACGCTCCTTGGGTCCTGGATCTAACTAAGCGCCTTTATCCACTGTGCTATATGTTCTTCCAACCACCTGAAGAAGGTCGGAGCGTACAACGGCCGAAACGTTGTAATAAATATGGTGACAAAGATGAGGATAATAGTCAGAATAATGTAAATAATGTACATAATAACTCATCTCAGAAATATAGACAATATTTTAAACTAAAACATTGGATAAAATTGGAATTATATAATGCTATATTAATAAATGTTTTTTTTATAAACAACTGTTATTAAAATTTATTATAATATTAGTTTATTAATATAAAGATGGCTTTTTAAGGTATAAATTAATTAAAATATTTATTTTAATTGAAAAATATTTTTAATTTGTTAACATTCCTTGATTTCAAGCCGAATTTTGGTTCCCTACAGAAGTTTCCAAGATCCATAATTGATGCGACGAGATGCATTCTATTGTTTGAATCCGTAAACAGGATTTGAAAAAGTTCTCGATTTCCTACAATATCAAAAACGAATTCGGCAAGAGTAGATATGGAAAATAACGATAGACGACAAAACCTTACACATGTGGCTATTGAGAAAAGTGTACGAACATCTGGAGATATGTTGTTTGGAGTTCAAGATTTTAAGTTTTGGCTTCATATCAGTTAAAAGGGTTATGTAGGTATGTATGTATTAAAAAAGAAAAAAGAGTGCATGCTGATAAGAAAGGAGAGGTTTGGTGACGGACATACATTCAGAAGGAGCTAGACTGTCAAACAGCAGCTAGTGACAGACATCTTTATCTGGTAGCTCTGAGTATCAGGTTGGCAATATTTCTTTGAAGTTGCCACAGTACCAAGCGGGTTTTTGTAACTAATTAATCTACTGGTACTGATTTTTTCGTTTGCCAACTATGGGATCACAAGATTGGTGGTGGAGTTAAAAGAACATGTGATGTGTTCAACACGATGTCCACCGAGTTCTGGCCGGCTCAGGTGACGTCGATTTTGTTTATTATCTAGAAACCATTCATGAACGTTATGCTTCTTTTTTTTTTTTTTTTTTTTTTTTTTTTAGAATTCACTTATAGCTTTTTAATTGTTTGTAATATATCGGGCTATTGATAAGCTGTTTTTGTGGCTCACACCACCTATCATTTTTTCTATGACTTTCCAGTCTTGCACTTTTTAAATATTTGTTTTTACTAAACTTTATTCCGGCCTTAAAAACTGACATTTTATGAGTTTCTATAAATATATTAAGGAGCGTTCGGTTAGCAATGTCGAATTTACTGTCTTTAAACTTCAGTTCGACCTTGCTAACCGAACGCTCCTCTGTAGCCAAATCGGTTAAGGCACGTCAAGCTAAATGACAGTTCCGTATAGGATGCAGGTTCGAATCCTGTCGGAGGAAGAATATTTTCTGTGAAAATTTCTCGGACATTCAGACCGGTAAATGTTGTTTAATACTGTTTATTACAAACAGAGCCTTTACTTAAATATTTGTATCTATAAAAAGAATGTATAAAAAGAATGTATTAAAATGACTTAAAAATTAATTGTCGGACTTTGTCCATTTCATTTTATATATATATATATATATATATATATATATATATATATATAAAATCAGGAGATCAGTTGAATCCTTTACCTTGGTTTCAACCTTACGGTATTCTCAGACGATTTTTTTATGTACTTAAGAGGAATTTTCTACGTGTGTGTGTGTGTGTGTGTCAGATTAAAGCGACAAATGTTTTTATATTTAGTCCCCCCTGACTATTGTGCTGCAGCAGAACCCATGAAACCGAGTAGCGGAATTTTATAACTATTTTAATATTGTTGTATTAATATTGTTATAATCTATGTATATTAGCCTTGCCCTTCCTTCCCCTGTGTTTTAATATGTCTGTGTGTATATATTTATAAAATGTCCGTTTTCAAAGCTCTGATAAAATGTACTCCTACCGCTATGTAAACTTAGGCTTGTTACAAGGCCATATATATATATATATATATATATATATATATATATATATATATATATATATATAGGGCATTTGACCGATTGAATTCACATGACAGCTGCTCGTGAGTCAGTGCTCCAGAGAGACCCTATATTTTAGTAAGCATTATCATTTAAGATAAAAACTACCATTATGAGAAAAAATCGTAAAGAGGTTTTTGTTAGTTGCATTTTCAATGTAGTATGAACAGCCTAAACATTCACTGCTTGGTACGGATATGCACGGGCTCGTACACACACACACACAATAAATATAATTTAAATAGGCTTCAAATACGAAGTGGGATCAATAAGTCCTTAGCCTGACATAATCGAAAATATTCAATCGATTAAGTGCATTGACAAGAAAAGTTTATCTTGAAAAATAAATATTTATTGTGTAAATAAAATGATTTTTCCTCATTAGGATACAAAATTTGTTTAACACGCACACATGTTTGTGTGGTGTGTGTTAGGAAGAACCCTGTAGAATGCCACCAATTATGTTGATGGAACTCAATTTTTTTTTTCTGTAGAAGTATATAACTTGATAAACAGAAGATGAAACACTTGTACAAATTTAAAATCTTGAAAATTCCATCAATTTATTTGACGATCCAATGTCAAAAAGTTTTTCAATTGTGTCTGCATGTGTTAGTAAAGTTCCCTTTTGTAAATTTTTAATATGCAAGAATGTTTATTTTGATTTTTTATATGTGTATGCATCAGCATCAGTAACAATTGTGATACAATAATAAAGTAATTAGGCTGAGTATAATGTAAACTGTGTAGTTATTTCAAACAAGACTGACAACGAAATGAAAGGGAATGAAATAGGATTTGTGATAACACAGAGTTGAACGATTCTGAAAATGAGTAATCAGTAAAGTTGCGAAAAGTACGAGTTTTTTGTTGTTTTTGTTTTTTTACCGAAGTCTATCATTTATCGATGCTTCTTCATTGTGAAACAGTAATGATTTACGGAAGTGCTTAATGATGTCGATTTCGTTTGGTTTTATTATTATTATTTCCTGAGATAAGTTGATGGCCTTATCAAATCAATGAACCCAAATAAAGTAAATAATAAACAAATCAACAAACCATTAAGACCAAAATATTAGTTAGACTATAAAAATCAAACCAAAAATCGGACGAAAAAAATAGCTATAATTGTTATATAACGATAAGAGAAAAAAATACTACATTACTTAAAAATCGAAAACCGAAAAGAGTAAATAAAAATATACAGTATAATAAATAAATAATAAAAAAACAAGTAAAATAAATTAATCTAAATTCATCAAAATATATAAATAAACAAACCGATCCCGATAAATTAACCGTTAGAAAAAAACAAATAAAGATAATCAATCCAAATAAATACATGAAGTAATAAACAAATTAAAAACTGCTCTCGCCAAAATAATAGTTAGAATAAACTACAACAATCCACCACAAAATTGAATAAATAGCTTTAATTATCTTCCCAAATCAAAACTATTAAATAAGCGATATAAACAAATTTTTGCTACTTTAATAAAAACACCGATTAAAATAAAAAATAAAAATAAATATATAAGAAATAAAAAGAATAAATAAAAATAAAAAAAAATAAATAAAACCAAGCAAAATAATTTAACCGAAATATATAAGCGACTTCCGGTAAAATAACCGCCAAAATAGACTACCCACAATGCACCACTGACCCGTATATATAAATAGCCGAGAAAAATAACAACACTCGTGGCTTGACGATTGCGTCTAGCATGAAACAGACTGTCGCCTCTAAGTGTTGACTTTTATGTTCATTTATATATATATATATATATATATATATATATATATATATATATATATATATATATATATATATATATATATATATATATATATATATATATATATATGATGACGACTGTAACTTCTTGACAGAAGACCATCTATATAACAAATTTCTTTCTTTTTTTTACAACTTTCAGACTTACCGATCGTAGATGACTTTTTAAACCAGCCTTACTTTTATAAGCTTTTGCGCAAATGCTGCACCTGAAAGGGAGAACCCGAAGTCCAACAACGTGAATTTTCATGTGTCCTGTTCATCCAGAAACTGACTTTCATACTTTATGGCAGAGTGTATAAGAAAGCAGAAGGACTGATTTCTGGTTTCTTTCAATGGAGATTGATGAGACATATGGTGACTTTGAAGACCTGACTTTGAAAGAACAAAATTATCACATAAACATCATACATGCCATAAGGTTAGGGTAGAAGATAGCGCTTCAAGATTACCATATATTTTAAAATGCATTGTAATAATTTAAATATTTTAATTTCGATTTTATTTGCAAGAAAATAGCATGGACTCAGTTGTGATATTAACAAAATACTTATAAAAAATTTTAAATTATTCAATTTTTGTCAGTTAAACTTCATTTTAATTACGCCATGACGGATGTTACTAAATTTAAATTCTATAACTGAACATCATAAAAATAAATAAATACAGCAGCTGTTATAGAATTTACAGGAGTAAACTAAAATTTAAGAATTACCTAAACAGATTTTTTAAAATTAGTTAAAATATATTAAATAATACATTTGTTTATAACGGGTGCCAATTACCAATCAACAGTTAAAATGGAAAGTGTAAAGAGAATGTTAGCATTCCTTACATTATATGATGAAAACCTGCTATAAATCACGAATATCTCGTTTAACGACTAATGTATAATTGACAAAAAAATACAAATGACTAAACCTGCTATTAGCAACAATGACATGCATATATTCCCAACGTTAAAGCAAAATCACACACACACATATATATATATATATATATGAAGAAATATAGTCTTCAAGTGTGCTATATTAATGCGATAATGTGCTCAATATCAGAGATAGAGCGTGTATAAATATAAAAGTGAACATTGTAAGTGTTGACTTCAATGTTCACTTATATATATATATATATATATATATATATATATGTGTGTGTGTGTTCCTTATCATAATATAAGTTGTAGCATTTGTTTGTTATCGAACTCGTAGGGTTTTGGTGATATACCTCCACCATAACCATATATATTTTGAAACTACATTACCCAGGGTATTTGGGTAAGTAGATTTAATTTTGATCAAAGGGGGTCCGGGCTTATAACAATTTTTTTTTCCATTTGATTTAAATTAAATTTTAATTTGATTTTAAATTAAATTTTAATTTGAACTTAATTCCCTTGAATGACTCCTATCCAAAATATTGGAGAAATCCAGATAATGGCGGTCACATCGGCAAGATCAAAATGAGACAATATGGACGTTAAGTTGAGCAAATCACGAATCTATGGCTAGTGCCTTGCAATATATATTTGTTGTGACAATTCAACTGTCATATCGATGTTGAAATCTTCTCATCAATTCATTAAATCAAGTATTGCATCAATTACATATCAAGCTGTTTTTGCGCAAACACTCCACTATTTTTTTCCTTTTGATTTAATTTAAATTTTAACAAAGGAACGACTCCTATCCAAAATAAAGAAGAAAGCTAGAAGATGGAGGTCACATCAGCAAGATCATTGAGTTATATTGAAATGCATCGTTTTTCTCCACAAATTATAACAATGATTTAAAAATCAATCATTTTCTTACAAAAATAAAAAAAATAAAAGTGTGACATGCATCAAGGGGCGAGTAATTCGGAGAGTTTCTAATAAAACAGAAAATGTCAAAAGGAATAAATTCATGCATTTTAATGTAATTTATGAGAATATAAATATTGACTAAATTACTTTAAAACAAGAAAGTTTCGAAGGCCAGGAATTAAATCTGGACTCGAAAACAGACATCACATGGAAAATTCTCAACTATTTTAGCCACAAGGCAGACCTCTGTGAAATGAACAGTTATACACTAAAATGTAATATCTCTGTCAGAGAACTTGGTAATTCATTGGGAAAAAAATGAGTGAAAACGTAACTTAGGAAGATTGTGTAACGCCAATCTTTGAGGTGAAAGTAGCCTACCTGCCTTGAGAAGTAGCATTCAAATCTATCTTGATTTTTAGCTGGTCTCGAACCCGAACAACTTAAAAACATCTACGTACAAAAATGCTAAATATTTTCTTATCTTATTTAATTAAAAATGGAAAAGAAATTCGTTAAGCGAACTATTATTTTCGACATGAAAAAAATACAGGGAAACCGAAATAATTTTAAATATTTGCCTTAATATAATTATATTTGTGTCTGTTTCCTATAAATGCAAAATCAGTTTTGATTTCGACAAAAGATTTTTCTGCAAGGTCGACACGTCGTTAAGATCACTGAGCAAGTGTTTGTTATTAATACGACGCCTTTACCTTAATCAACAATATTATTGAATTACTCCAAGAATGATGAGAAAAAATACATTGGCCAGACGAAATATTAGATTCGAAAGCTTTGATATTTAGTCTTTGCTGGCGCACACGAAGTAAAAAGATGGATTGGGCGGGTTCGTTGTCGTTTTACAAGGAATAAAAAGAAAGCGTTATTGCGTAATTCGGATAAAAGAAGAAGAAGAAGAAGAAGAAGAAGAATTTGTTTTATGTAAGGAATGCGGTATTCACCCACATCCCTCGATTTGAATCAGCTGGGTGTCGACAGCAGAGGAGGTCTTTGGGAAAACGTAGAATTCCCTGGAGGCGGTGATCGATTCCAGGAAAACTCACCATTTTGTTTACTATATAAAAATAAATAAATATTACAGATAAATTATATATATATATATATATATATATATATATATATATATATATATACACACACACACAAACACTAAACATAAATAAGAAACATAATCCACATAGCGATATATGATAGTTAATTTGTGAGGTCTTTTTGCCGCACCCTGTCTCACACACACACACACACATATATATATATATATATATATAAATATAAGAGAGAGAGAGAGAGGGGGGGTGCGGCAAAAAGACCTCACAAATAACTATAGCTCTCCGCTGACAGGCCCCAAAGAGTGTGAGTTCAATACCCGGTTAAGGCTGTGGAGAACCTGGAGAGTGGAATTAATAGGAGATAACTGACAACTGACATCCATTAAACATGGCACGTGGAACTAGAACAGTCTACCCCAGTAAGCGAAATAAAGGGTTCTGTTCGACATTCCAACCACCTGAAGAAGGCCGGAGCGTACAACGGCCGAAACGTTGTAATAAATATGTCGACAAAGATGAGGACAATAGTCCGAATAATGTAAATAGTGTACACGGCTAAACGCTTACAGTATATTTTTTCTTTCGACTACAAATACGTTTCTACCAGAGGACTAACTCATTCTTGATGAAAACAAAAGATCTGACCACTTTCAAGAAGCTTTCTTATGGGAGACGCTCTGGTCAGTGATGACTATTACGATTACTGGATGCTATTTTATTTTCTGTTTCAAACTGGAAGTTTTCATGTTAATGCACTCGATACTTTTAGAAGCGAAATGAGAATATTAAAATTTGATGCGTGTCACTTTACATTAGGTTATTTATGGCCAGCTAAGACGGTCTTCAAATACCTGATGCATCCCATATGTAATAGCGAGACACTAAAAAGTTGGGCATGTTTTGCTCTGTCTTTTCTTGAAAGATGATATCATATATTGTTTGACAGTTCGATACGAAATATAGTACAAACAAATATATATGGTGATTTTCTATGCTACGCTTAGATTTCACACAAGGCCGAGAGTATGAAGCACCCAGTGAGGATCGAACTCACTACTCAGTCGTAACTGAACAAGCGATACAAGCGTGTTAACTACTACTCTACGGCGAAGTGACCATGATTTTCTAAGCGTAGTTTGGATGTGGCACAAGGTCGGAGGTACGGTGCACCTAGTGTGGATTGAACTCACTATTCGTAATTGATCTACTTTAACCATTACACCACGTCAGAGTATCTCTATCACATATTATATATATATATATTATATATATATAATATATATATATATAAATATATATAAAATGTGTGTGTGTGTGTTATTCAGCATTCTATCACAAAAACGATTCATTTCCCCGCAAGTTATTTTTGAAGACAGGCGCCACTAAGACGGAAGAATTGTTTTCAAACAAAAGTATAAATTCCGAAGACAAAATGTCGCATTTTGCGTGTCGGAATCAAAGAATACAGAATCAATATGGCCGGTGGACAGAAGGAAATGAGTAAATTCGGTATTGAATATCTTTTTCGAGATATATATATATATACATCTTACAAAGACAAAAATATATACTCCACCATTTCATATACATTCAGTTTCTTTCCTGACGATAACCGTCAATTAACGAAAATCTTTAAAAAAATTTTGGTGCCAAATTTTGGCAGAAAGACTTTGAAAACCAACAATGCCCATAAAATAAAAGCGTACTTAAAAAGCCTTCTATAAAATAAAAGGTTTTCAACTGTGCATTCAAGCTTTATTTAAACATAAATAGCGCTAGAAAATGTTGCATATATATATAGAAATGTTCAGATATGTCAGTCATGGATAAACCATACTTTTCTGGCGCAAGGTCACAAATGTTGAGCACTATGTGCGTATCAGAATAGAGATTATATAGTTAATATCACAATTGTATTTTGATGACCAACACGCGAAATTAAACCGAGTACAGCGTCCTGGGTATGACGATAAACTACATCTGGCAGCAAGACCTCTGATCGGGAGATTGGAGGTTTTCAGGAGCGTGGAACCACCTCTTGCTGTTGATCACAGGTCCATCCTGAACCAGGGTGGTAGCACCTGTTAGGGTCTCAGCTATGGGCAAATCGTGAACCCCAAATAAAAATCAACAGTACATTTTATACTAAAATGACCAATACACTTTTATAGCAAAATGACAATGCAACACTAAAAATATATTTTTATAATAAAATAGCCAACAATACATTTTATTATTTACAAACTATTTATCTAGAAAAATATACATTTATCCTGAGAGTATAAAATTATATACAAGGTATCTCTATAGTTGAAAGCATAAATTTACGTGCGGAATATTTACATTTCGCCATTAAAATAACCTACAGATGTTGATATGCTGCTTCCAAAATCAACTATAAACAGAGTGCGTATTAACTAGACACATCATAGTATGGCACAAAGACATAATAGGAATGGAAGATTCCGTTGCGTCAATCGTCCAAGTGAAGAAGGCCTGCCAACAAAACTAACGTAAACAACTGTGGAGCATTCGGTGAAAGACCAAATCTCATTTCATTATTGAATAGTTGAACGAGACTTGTTCAACTTTGCGCTATGGTAGGCACTGATAAGTAAATATGGAGACGTTACTGGATTAAATGTAGAATGTGAAATGAAACGTTTTCGATGTAACTCTTCTTAATTCTTATGTTATTCCAAAAAGAACGGTAGACATCAGGACATAATGAACTCGCTTTTGAGTAGAATTTGATTGATAGATTTTAAGAGCCAAGTTTACATCGTAGAAGCACTGGTGCCAGTGTAAGGAATTCAGTTATCGACAAAAGTATTGCCTACGAGTGGTACGGTGGAGTAATGGATAGCGGCTCGGATTGAGTTCGAATTCTAATCGAATCCATTACATTCACTTACGTGCTAAAAGCCTTGAGACAGACTATGTTCTATAGCCTTGGATAGCAACTGGTCTACCGCAGAAAGAAATAGCAACCTACTGCGGGAAAAAAATGTGCCTCGTCAGTCAAGTATCGAAAGATACATGATCGCCTACGCGCGTATCACGCATGACACATTGCCTACGCATGACTGATTGCCTACGATGTCTATATTGCTTATTCTTTTAGTTGGCTTTCGTTGAAAAAGCATTTTAGGTAAAAGGTGATGAGACTAACTTGAGAATAGTGATTTCGAGGATTCGAAAGGTTTAGTTAATATTTTTTATGTCTCTGCATTGAAGAAGACGTTTTCTGGCGTTTAGAGAGAAGAAAGAAGGAAGCCATATTGTTAGATTTGAGCTTCTTCAACTGCTTTCTTTTAGGGCTGATTTGGTTGATTTTGTTTTACAGCATATCAACCTTAGTGGGTTATTTAATACCGATAATATTTTTCAGGATAGATTCGTAAGAAGAGAATGTATTTTTTTTTTCAAAAATGTATTGCTGGTATTTTTACAGTAAAAACTATTTTTGTAATGTGTGTACTTTAATTTGCACAACGTGCAACAATAATAGTTGTTCTCTATCAAATAATGTTAGCAAATATTTCAAACTATGTCAATGCTTCAAATTTAATACTAAACAAACATAACTAATTTAAAAAATGCTTCTCTACAAATAAAAGCAGAACTATCCTTTTTTAATACGGTTTTTCCTTCATTTTTTTCCTTTGTTCGTGAAAAATAATACTTTTGTAAATCAGACGCCATTTTCTTTTAGAAATATATTTTTTTAAAGAGCGATCCACATTTCAATAACGTGATTCACTAGAAATGCTAGCGTTAAAAAAAATCTATCAATATTTAAGGAAAGAAAAAAAAGGAATCAATGCCCAAGCAATGACATTTTTTTCTCAGGTTTTTAGACCCCCAACTGCTTCCTGGCATTTCGAATTTGCCTTTTAACGTCAATGCATACCTTAAGAGAACAAGAAAAAAAATAACGTCTGTAGGATGCGTTGCTTACAGTTGAAGGCATCAATTTATTGGTGTCATTTAAAGAGAAAAGAAAGTATTTCTACATTAAAGTGTTCTGTTGATATACTCCCCTCGGTTTTATGGACACATTGTCCCACAGACAATTGTAATTTATAACATCAATCTGAAAAGGTTCCCTAAGGCTCTCAAAGTTCTGGTATTGATGATTTTAGAAGTGTATCCAATACGCTTTTATCTCTGTCTATATTTCTGAGATGAGATATTATAATCATTTACACTATTTACATACTTCGGACTTCATTTTTATTGCTATATTCACAACGTTTTTTTTTTCTTTCCTTAAATATTAATGAATTTGTTTTTACGCAAGTATTTCCAGTGAATCCCGTTACTGAAATGTCAATTGCCGTTAAATATATATATTTCTAAAAATAAAAATAAAATAAAAAATAAAAATAAAATAAAAAATAAAATAAAAAATAAAAATAAAATAAAAAAAAAATAATAAAATAAAATAAAAATAAAATAAAATAAAAAATAAATAAATTAAAAAAAAAAATTAAAAAAAAAAAAAATGGCGCCTGACCACATGAAGGGAAAGGGGAGAACCCCTCCTGTGGGATAAGATTGAAATAGTGAACAGACAATCGCTGGAAAATACGAAAACTTAAGGAAAACGCGTATATGCCAGGCCACAGGAAAATCAAGCCTGCCAAGCGTAGACATGAATACAATATGGGAAACAGTAATACGGAGTTCTATAGAAAAACAATAACAAATTGTAATATAAGTTCTGGTAAAAATGGTTACTGAGACATTAGGTTTATATATCGCAAAACATTCATACACTGATGTCCTTAAAAAGAAATGGCTCAGTGGATAAATAGCTTTGGTTGAAGTAATCCAGTGACTTGAGCCCAAAAGTTGAAGTGTTCAATACAGCAGGGGTGAACAAAAACTTGGATAGCTGAGTTACTAAGGGGAACTAACTGAAACAGAGATATCCGGAAGAGGAATGACACGTGGAACTAGAACAATGTACCCCGGTGATAAAACGTTCAATTCAAAATTCAAATCACCTGAAGAAGGCCGGAGCATACAATGATCGAAACGTCGTGAATATGCCAAAAAAAGATGAGTATAACAGTCTGAACAATGTAAATAGTGTAAATATACTTTTATCTGTTAAGTAGGTTTTTCTTTTTCTTTTGAGTAGGTGCTGTATTAATGCGTGCATAAAAAAAAACCGTTCAGAATGAAACCTTTTTGTGGCGCCCAATAAAATAATTAGTGTAATTAGTACTGTATAGAATTTTCAACGTGACGCCGAGAAGACAGTAAAAAATATACAGAAAGAAAACGAGAAAGAAGTTTGAAGGAATTAAATTTACACCAATCACGCGTCTCAATATCAGAGCGCTGCCTTTGTTACGTCCCCATGTCGCGATAATCTGTGATAGCACAGAAACAATCAGGAACTAGAGCCACATTCTTAAAAGAAGAAAGAAAAAAAAAAGCTGGCAACGTACGGGCACTGCAAAGCTCACCTACAAATAAACATTTGCATTGATTCCCAAAGAAAGGCATCGACCTTAGCACTTCCATCATTATGAAAGCACTCACGCATGAAGAGTTAAATGCTGACAAGATCAAACATTACAAGAAAAAAGAAAATAATTGTAACATTGAATGCATGGAATGAATATGTAAATGTAACAACTACTATGGGATGGCGATCGTATATAAATGTAGATGTGCGTGTAGCATGACGGTTAGCGTCGCGAAAAGTGGAATGAGTGCAGAGTTCAAAATCCGACTGTTCGTTGCATTCACTTTCACACAGATACTTTTGAGAAATGTACGAATAAATCTCTTCTAACGCCATCCACACCCAGTTATGTTAAATAGCAGATAATACTAGTCTCTCTAGCCTTAGTTAGCAATTAGTCTAGGGAAAATAATCTGATTTCAGCTTCGGCTGTAAGTGGGACTGGCAACTCCACCAGATAAAACATATTTTTTCCTACAGAAACCACAGCAACAACACCTAGTGGTCCTATGCTGCACATGGCCGTCTAATAAGATTAAAGAGGAAGGAAGTTTAATATATAACAGCAAGGAAGGTTAATATATAACATCAAAATAAAATAGACTGATAAATTAAAGCAAATTTAAACTCATAAGAAATAGTAAATTGATTTTGTAATGAGATTTAGGAATGCCGGGAACTTTTTTTTTTTTTTTTTTTTTTTTACACACTTAACTGTTTGGATGAATAAAGGTATTTGAAAATTAAGCCCTAACGGTTACGCATCTTAGCGCGACACAAGGCTATGACTATGAGAGCGTTCAATAAGGATCTAAC
Source organism: Acanthosepion pharaonis (assembly GCA_903632075.3). Taxonomy (NCBI): domain Eukaryota; kingdom Metazoa; phylum Mollusca; class Cephalopoda; order Sepiida; family Sepiidae; genus Acanthosepion; species Acanthosepion pharaonis. The sequence continues at coordinate 132,285 of CAHIKZ030005505.1, read as the reverse complement.
TCACTTTAGTAGTTACGGTTTAATATTTTTAACTAGCTTTCTGACTACTGCTCCACGGTGGGGCGTTCCTTAGCTTTGAAGAATAAAGTTAATAAACAGAAAAAAGAAAAGAAAAACGGAAATTATTTATGACTCAAATATATTCCGCGCTAAAATATACAATTTTTCTTTCTATTTCTGTTCAGTTGATAATTGAATTAATTTTTATGGAATTTTCATGGAATTTTGGTCGTGGCAATCATTCGCAAAATTCTGTGACAATTGTCCAATTTATAGAGATATATTCGTTAAAACAAAATAAAGAACGTGTTCTTTCAATGAACACTTTCAAATGATGAAATCAGATTCGAATTTTTTAACTAGAAATTCCTTGTCGATTTCTATGTACGCCTTTCAGCTAAGTTTATAAAAAAATATGACCAAGATTTTTTCTGACGTCAAGAGGCGGTAGTTGCCTCAGCTGCTTCTCACGAGCAATGAGTAGTAAGCCAGTAACTTAACAAGTTCAATCACATCTCATATTCATGGCTTAATACGAGACTATGCAAAAGCTTACTAAATAAAAATAAAAATTGTTGTTAATATTGAAGTAATTCGTAATAGTGGGGTTTCGCATTAATAGCCTAGTAAGTTTGATACATTTTCAATGGACACTACACTTGTGGCTTTGCGTTTGATTGAACCAAGATGAAATTATGGATCCATGGGTGAGATATTATCTAATATATAAGAGAATTCCTCCTATATTTTACAAAGATTAATAAATTAGTGTTAAAATGTCGACATAAAAACAAATTCAAATTTCCATAATATAGGTTTAACTTAATTAGCTACTGTATTTCTATGATATTCACTCCTCTCTAACTATTCAAATGTCGAACGTATAACTAATTCTAATTTCTATACTCCCCCCTCTATAACCTCTTTATTCTATATTATTTATAATTTATAAACTTTCCCCTACTCTAAGATGTCCCCAACTCTTTCCGTTAATCCATTACATCCCTTTATCTATATATTTTAAAGATATTTTTAAACCCCTTTTTATTCCTCTTTTAATTTTACATTAATATTTCTTTCTTCATATAACCCCAAAATAATAATGTTAATATTCGAGTTTAATTTATATAAAGTCTCTTCCCTTTAAGATAAATACCTTCCACTCTCCCTTAAACCCTGTCTCGTGCCTTTCGTCTGACTGAAACATTGAAATGGATAAATCTGTATTAGTTTTTCAACTGGTGTTTTTTCTCTCTTTTTTTTTTTTTTAAGCTTTCACAGTTAAATTTTTATTTCTGTCCACAACGGGGTTCATAAGTCAAACAACTGATATATTTGTCTGCCGAAATAGGCTATTCCCTATACGAGTTGATTTTGGATTTTATTGTTTATATATTATAAAATGGGTTGATAAAATATATGTTTAAGTTTGCCAAGAATGAAAGTATCACTCCTCAGTCTTCTGTCCAGTGTTTTTCTTCTGCCGTCTTCTCGGACCACGTTGTCGGGCACGACGCAGTGTTCTGCCGTTGATGCAATCCATTCGGGGCAGCAATTAGTAATGAGAGTAGCCAAGAATTTCCGGTGATTGCAAATCCCACATTGCATCAAAATTTCAGTGATGTTAATTGTTTGTTGTTTTTTTTTTTGGCGGGGGGGTATGGTGTTTTTTTTACTTAGACTGTGACTGAACCAGTGCAACGTCTTTTTTCACTTTGAAAACTTCATGCGCATGCATTGCTGGATGTCGTAAAGTTACAATTGAATCTTGCAATACTTGCGGTCATACTCGATAACGACGTGGGATATATATATATATATATATATATATATATATTATTATTCCAATGATTAATTCCAAATTATAACCATGGAATATTAGTGTTTGAGCCTTTATATATATATATATATATATATATATATATATATACACACTCAAAGATGGCGTATCAAAAATACTTTTACAAACTATGGAGGGTTCCTCACACCAAAACAAGGACAAAAACCCATATAAACATGTCCGCAAATCCTTCGTTTTTTGAGTTATTAAGTTTAAAGAAAGTTTACGCTTGAATTAGGAACGCGCAAACCCGCTCCCAAAGTTTGTAAAAGTATTTTTGCATTCTATCTTGGATTCTACATTTAACAGTGTTTACTTTAAACTTCAAACTTTGAGCGAAAAACAAATCAACGCTGCACATATGATCATCTGGTGATCCTGTTATGTATTTAGTGCTCCTTGATAAAATCCAAAGAACACTCTGCAATGTTATTGGTCCTGATCTTGCATCTCGGATTCAGTCACTTTCCCCACCGACCTAATCTGGCTTCCCTGTGCCTTTTCTATAAATACTTTCATGGTAATTGTTCTGATGAGTTTTCCTCTATGGTACCTAGATGATAAATTTAAGCAATTGGCAGCAAGCTCTCATTTTCCAGTTGAAATGGCTAGATGTAACCCTAAGGTCTAAGCTAAAAGTCTTTTTTCCCGGGTTTCTAGCTTGTGGAATTCTTCCAGCTTTTTGCTTTCCAGTAAAGTTTGATCTTCAAAAATTTAAATGCAATGTCAATCGTCCTTTTCTAACTTAATTTCTGTTCTTTTATTGTTCTCGTTCCTTAATAAGGTTTTTCTTTTTCTCATAATATTCCCCACTCAGTGACCCCTATGTCTTAATAACTTTATTGACTTGCTTGTGTAGAAATGATTAACATGTCAAAAAGATGGTTATTTCCTGGAGTGATAGAAGGAGACGACCATTTTTTCCAGATAAACTAAACCAGACATTCTGGATAATAAGGTCTACGTGGAAATTATAGTCATTTTAAATAGAATCGAGAATTTGGATAGCTTTGACGTGATTTAATAACCAAACAGAGGAGAGGTTGTTGCGCATGCGTGAATACTTTCCCATAAGTTAGCAACGAAACAATTGAATAAGATCGTGTCCTGTGTGACTCCCACTTTCACAATGACATCTTTCGGCAAAGTGGAGTAATCTGAAGAGGTCTAAGGGACTATGGACCGAAGAAGAGTATCTTTTGTCGTTATTAAATGGCTGAATGCATTTATGTGCAGATTCTGTGATACAAGCAGCCGTATATTCATTTTCTACGGCTTATCAACCTTTTTGAAGGTTATTTAAAGCCAGAAAATATTTTTAGATTTTAAGAATTTTTGTTTTTGTTTTGGAGATGATAATCGCTAACTGATAGAAATCTTACTAATTAACTCATATCCACCTCGGATTCACACATTTCCCAAAAGTATTTATGGATAAGGAAATATAGTAAGAATAGGAAACCGGCTCTCCGATTAACAATTCTGAGCCATGTTCAATTACACCTGCCGCACATCCAACCTTACAGCACCTGGTTGCAAGAAAATAACTTCATTTAATTCCGATGAATTAATAGTGTCATTATTCGGTCACCTAAGGATTGTTCTGGTTTCTCTAGCCTTCTGATAAATTGTCTATTCCATCATAGGAAATAACCGTTATATTTGAGTTTCACAGCGTGACAACTTATGTTCCTTTCAATTTTACGTTCATCGAAACGTTTACTGGTCCGGAACGTTGGCGTTGTGAACCCCGTCTGGAACGTGTCGATAATTCTCGTTTTAGCAACAAAAGATGGCAAGCAACTGACTGGCTGCTGGAATTTAGTTGGCGTAGCTTTTGATGCGCTGAAATCCTCACACAAAATGTTGAAATATGCAACATTATTGCATAGAATGAGACAAATGATAGTCTGAAGATAACAGGCCAGTAAAATATGTGGCGTATCTCGGAATTGTTCATCCCAACCGCCATGATCATTTACTCCCAAGGAAACATTCTCATCCTGGAAAAGGTTGTTTTTTTTTCTGTTCTAGTGCGTCATTCAAACAAGTCAATTGCTTACCGTAGCGTTGTGTAGCAACAGCTTGTTTAGATTCCATCAGAGTTCATAATGATCAGTTCCCTTTTAATTACAAACAGAAATCTTTTTCAGGAGACACATATCTGGTTGAAATGTTAAATACTGTCCTGGATAAGTTTTTGAATTCCCATAATAAAATTTCAACCCATAAATTATGTTCCAAATTAGTCTTACAACTGATTTCCAAAAATGGAAAATAACAATCCTGTACATAATACCTCAGAGGGAAATTAACAGGAGATAACTGATAACTGACATCCATTAAACATGGCACGTGGAACTAGAACAGTCTACCCCAGTGAGCGAAATAAAGGGTTCTGTTCGACATTCCAACCACCTCAAGAAGGCCGGAGCGTACAACGGCCGAAACGTTGTAATAAATATGGCGACAAAGATGAGGACAATGGTCCGAATAATGTAAATAGTGTACACGGCTAAACGCTTAAATAATGTATAACAGTGTTATACCTTTAACACAAACGCATACAGTTTGAAAGTTGAAATCTATTTATCATATGTCTGAATTAGTCATTTATGATTTTTTTAATTAAAATAATCTAATTTAGCTTGTGGATATACATTGTCCTGAGATGGTTTCATAAATGACACCTCTTGCTGCTGACACCGTACCTTTCACATAAAATGCATATCTCTACATATACATTTTTACGACTACAATTTGTCAAGTATTTGCGTGAATGAGAATCTCAAAATATTGCGTTGCGAAGAAATAAATGACCCTGTTAGGGAAGAGCAAGAAAAAGGATGTATTTTTTTTTTTTTTTACCAGCCAAGAGGATTATTTTACAGAAGCGTTGGCGTTCTAGTTGCTCTTCAAGGAAAGAATCAAGATCGTTAGCGAAGAATTATTCGACTTGAAATCAGTTGTAATTGTAAATATCACGTAACTGTATCACGAAACACAAGTGCCTTACTGATATAAGCAGTAAGACAACTTCTCGGTACTCGGCTCAAATCTACGTTATCGAAACTTAACGATTCAATCTTCCAATTGGCTACTCAGCCACACCTTTAATTCCATCTTATTAAAAAAAAAAAAAAACTCTTCAACATTTTTGTTAAAGAATGCAATTAATTATTCTAACTTTAATCATGTAAGTGCCGACACACCCCTATTTCAAATTCAAGAATGGAATTCTCTTATTTACAAAAAATTAAGACATGAGTAATTTTTTTTTCCATCAATTATTCTACGTTGGCGAAGCAGGAGACTCACTGTATTACAGTTTGATGATAAATCTCACGACACACAAGATGTGCGCAGAGGCATACAATGCACAACAGAAAAGTATTTTTCATGTACTAAAACGTATGTGTGTAGGGGGAGAACTATGACAAAGTGAAAATGTTTTCGTGTGACTAGTTTTGTCTTTTCGGACTTCATCGGACTAAAGTAATGTTTACGTCGATGTGACTACATGTGTACACAAGGGAGTGGGGACGTTAAAGGATTTTAGATTTAAATTTACATTTTTTTAAATATATGCTTTAGATATATAGTCTAGCAGATTTCATTTAGTTTCTTTTCATTCAGGTTTCCATCGTTTTGTTATTAAATATCCCACATCGTGATAATAGATTTGCCAAGAAAAGTGAAAATTTGTAAGACATAGACGTAAATTTACTGTGTTATCTAGCGATCAAAGTACTTTCTATATATTTGCGTCTTAATAAATTGCTTTATCTTAATTAGTGTAGCATTTTTTAAAATCCAAAATGATGGCCAGACTCATTACGATGAGCAACTAATGCGCTGAGTGTGCTGTTTTGTAAAAGATCTTTTTTTTTTGTTCATAAAATCTTTTACTTAATTTCCTTGAAATTTCTATCCATTCCTCCTTACAGTTATTACACTGATCGAATCAATTCTTCCTAGTTTTAGCTTATTATTTTGTTTTGTATTAAGTCTTGTTTTAGAAGTAGTTCTAAGACATTATTTTGAGCTTGATAAATTCTTTTCAATTGGAGTTGGGAATATATATTACCTCCGCCTTTTTTAACACCCGTAGTACGTGATGCGGCAATTTAACTAGTGGCCATGTAATCACAGAATTCATTTGAATACATTTGTCGTCTGGTAACCTTGATTTTTTTTCTCTGCATTTACAATCTTTTCCAATCTCCTTACAAATTTCTACAGAATTGTTTTGTGATGAATGTAATATTTACCTATTTGCTACAAGGTATTTTTATTAGTATTTTCTAATCTTTGGTACAACAGAGGAAGATTGCACCAATCTTTCAAATCGGAAAATATCTACTATCTCTTAAAAATAAAGACAAAATATAAAAATAAGACCAAAACCTTTGTTTTAATTTGTGTTTAAATACTGATAGTTGGTGGTACTGGTGGGAAATACACAAGATCGAACATAAAACTAACATTCTAGTAATCGTTTCTGAAATAGCTATTTAATAAACTATCCTAACATCAGACCACAAATATGCAACATCCAATGAAAAGGAAAATTATCAAAATATTGATTCAAGAGTGTTGACTTGTAATCATTATCCCGTAGTGAAGAACCCTTTTTGATTATCATATATAGCCGACTTCGACACTAATATTAACACAAATACACCATTTAGCTTATCCCTATAACCATTTTAAAAAGAAAAACGAAAGAAACAATATTCAAATTAAATCAGACAGTATCTACTTCATTTAAAAAGAACGCATGTCTTTTTTCCGCTTTAAGAAAAAGAGTGCAAGATGGCGCCCTCCATATTGTCTGCTGCATATGGGAACGTTTTTCAACCGGTTGCTGATGCAAAATAATTTTAGCTGTCGTTTCCTTTATTTTTAAAAAGTCTTTCTTGAGAAACATCAGCGATGACAATGGCAACGCATTTGTAAAACATTGGGGAAGGAAAAGGAAAAACTAAAAAGCTAAAAATCAAAATCAGCTGGAATGCGATGACGCAAACTATGAACAACAAAAGAAAGGAATTGTGTATCAGGTGCACTGCACCATAAAGAGAAAAATCGTGTATATATATATATATATATATATATATATATATATATATATATATATGTGTGTGTGTGTGTGTGTGTGTGTGTGTGTGTGTGTGTGAAGGTGTTGTTACAGCATGTTCTGTAATTTGATTTCACTCTTACTGCTACAAAGAAAGAAATTTCGAGGGATAAAATAAACTTATTTTTAAGAAAAAACTTAAAAACACCGGCCGGTATAAAAAGGCTCGTGCGAATACATTTTTCCAGCATCTCTAACCAGATTTAGATGTTTAGTGAAAAGCTGCATCTTATTGACCGTGACTATATCTTCATCTTTCAAAGACTAGTTTGGAGAGATTGCTTATATTACAAGACAAAGATTTGAACGTATCTTTTCGTGGAATCAGACCATGTCTGTCACCAGCGAGTTGATTTGTTTTTTTTTACTGCTTTTCAACATTTTCTTTTAAACCGAAAAATATTTTGGATTATAAGATTATAATTTTTATGAGAGTGATTATAACATTAACAATTTCTTCAGAATAAGAATGATTTTTTTTATTTACCAGCCTATTTAATCCATATTTGGGGGAAGAAGATGAATTCAATGCTTTACCAAAGATATATGTGCCTAAGTGAATGCGACGAAACCGACTGGAATTCGAACTCGGCTCCAAGACTTATCATTCCGAAACCCTATCCATCACACCACCACCACTGGCAAGAATGCATCAAGAAAACAGATGGTTAACTGATAAATGATAGCCCAGAGCATAGCACCGTATAAATTTGGAAGTATATTTTAATTCGTCCTTTCAGGACGTAGGCGATCATAGATCTCCACAGATTCCTTTGTTTATCCATGAATTGTGATTTCCCCATTGATTTAAGTTCAGGAATTGTCTTGTAGACGAACTGCTACCCGAGGCTAGAAAGTTCAGTTCATAGCTGGAAAAAGAAATGGTTTGGTTGGTTGATTTTCTTTCGCGACATATCAACACCTCTATGAGTTATTTAATGCAGATATCTATATATTTTGAACGTAATTTTATGCCTTCAACTACAGATGTTTTGTCCGTAATTTTATACGTTCAGGATCACCGTATGTTTTATAGAGTTTATACATGATCCGTTTAGGTTTTATGTGTGTTGATATAAACTTATAACTTCAAAGTACGACCGGGTTACGGTCACATCACGTTGAAACACCAGTTCCTGTACGATCACTGAAGTTAAGCAACGTTGAGCCTAATCAGTACTTAGGTGGGTGAGCGCTTGAGAATACTCGTGCTGTAAGATTGGATGTGCGGACGACGTAATGGATAATAGCTCAGAATTGTTAATTGGAGTTCCAATTCCGGTTGCCTTTGTTATAGTCACTTACGCGGAAATAACATTTGGAAAGGTATGAATCCACCTCTTCTCCCCCAGCTGCGGGTTAATTAGTAAGACTTGTATCACTAAAACAGTATTATCTAAAAAAATAAAATTGCGTGCAAAATATTTAGATTTCGGCATTAAATAAGAAATTGATATGCCATTTTACAAACAAGAAACAAAAAACAACCAAATTAAGTCCGACATTATGTTGACGGCTTCAGCATTTTCAAATAGTTTTCTCATGTTTGTTTCCATGAAGTATTTATGCCTTACAGGTGTTAAGTAAGTACATTCAGTTAAAACGTATTTCACCGTGAATGCAGCTTGCTATGTCCATATTAGTTTATATTCGTTTTTCAGCAAATATGAGGTATGTGTGGCCAATGTGCAACCGAGCCAACATTAATTCAGCTTTTCTTTCGTGTCTAGACACTTGCGTCCATTCTCCCAGGTTTGATTGTGCTCCACAGGAAACTGTCCCGTTGTGAATTAGAGAGTCTTAAAAAAGAAAATCAAGGCTAGACTCGTTCACGCGAATCAGGCTCACAGCTGAAATCTGTCGGTACCAAACGCTTTCTCTCAGTCCTAATCTTCATTCTGAGCTGATGCTTAAAGAATCGGATTAGATCCTGATAAGAATAACGTTCACATCGCAAGATTTCCTCCAACTGTGTCGTTCAAATCACCATTCGAGCGACAGAAACACCATCCGTCTCACCCCAGAATACGACATATTGTGCGCGATCAATGAACACTAGCTTTTTGGGAGTGATACGATCTCTCAGCACGCTAACAGTCCCATAGTGGGCGCACTCAAGGACAATGGTAGAAGGCGTGTGAAGTCATTTGCTCTAAACCAATGTCACAGAGATTGCAGTCCGGAAAATCCGCCAAGCCCCATATGAAAGACACGTCATTGAGAGAACTATTTCGAACCAATTGCCAGATCAGCGGAAACTCAGAGTTGCTGAGGTCATCCGCCGCTGGCACCAAAGACCAAAACGAGCGCAACTCATCCGCCGACAAGCCGAGCCGGCAGTGTAGAGAATCCTTCGCGACTCCTCCATTAATTCACGACAGAAGACTTTCCTAGGCCGGGAATTAGTCACTGAACCGAGGAATTACCCTCAAGGCCGATCGTCATTCAAGGAGGAAACTCGCTGATGTAAGAACTCCATTTCCTTCCTTTTAATTGGACAGGACACACAAGAGGTAAGGTGATGGTAGAATTCACCGTGATAGACTGCAGGTGGACGGCACTAGAGGTGAGGTCACGGTATAATTCATAGTGCGTTAGACCGCATACTATAGTAGTAAATGAGAGACCGAATACTGTAGTAGCATCGATTTATGAGTGTGTGGAATAATTGATTGATTTTTTTCTAATTCCTCTTAGAATATAAGTGGATGTCTACTTGTTTGATGACGTTTTCAGAGTTTTAAATTTATTTCAAGTTTTCTTATGGTCCAAGGTGGTATATTTTGTATGATTGTATTATGGATTATAGCCAGTGATATTTCCGTTTTTTTTTTAATTATGGGTTCCATCACAAACCTAAAGGTTTTATGGCTGTCTCTTTTTGTTCGAAGGGGTTGCTGTATTTCGGATCGAATTCGACATTGTATGCAGGATTAGAAGCATTTGATTTTTTTGCGTTATATAGTATGTATTTGTCCCGTCTAAGTTTTGGTAGAGGTTCATTTGCTTATACATACAAACTTTCTACAAGAGATGTTCTAAATGCTCCAAGCGCCAATCTCAAACCTTCATGGTTGGTTGGGTTAAGTATTTTGAGCTATGATTTCATTGCTGATTCGTATATGAAGTTTCCATAGTCCAGCTTGGATCGAATTAATATCCTGTACAATTTGGGAAGTGTTTGCAGGTTTCCTCCCCAGTTTTTGTGGGTTACTACTCTGAAGAGTTGAAATGTTTTATTGCATTTTATTCTCAGATATTTTAGATGTGGTATGAAAATTAGTTTTTGTTGAGAATTATTCCCAAGAACTTGTATTCGTCTACCATTGGGATTTCTATCCCTTCGAGTTGCAATCTTGGATTATTATACAGTTCCTTTTTATTACAAAGAAAAAGGACGTCCCAGCGTTTGGATTCGAGAATAAAACAACACTTACTCCCCAGGATTTTGAATCCGGCTACCAGGAAGAGCCAATTAACCAATACTTCTGGCTCTGCTCTTCCTGAGCATGTAATAAATAGCAGGAAATGTGTGGTCGATTGTAGTGCAGACCGTTTTTCGATTTTATCTCGGCCCCACTCCACATTTCACCTCAAGGTCCTAGAGTCCTTGTATATCAGATCCCGTGGGTTGTCTTTTGTAAACTTACTGGGTCTGAATGTCATTGACATTAGTTTCTTGAAATTCATATTTTTTTCCATTCCATTTGTTAATTTAATTTACACGCTTTTGTTTTTTATTCCCCAAAAAATGAACTTGATAAGTCCTGGGCCGAAAGCGGTTGTTTCTTTTTTTTTGGGGGGGGGGTTAAAAAAGCCATATAAATTTTGCCTTTTCCTAGCTATTATTACAAAAATGCATCCATTTTTTTTTCTATTTTTAAAATCTAAAACCGTTATTTATTGCCCATCTGTTGACCTTATTTATGCATTGCTGCAAATCCCTTTCCAGGGTATTGCATATTTTTGGATCGGCAACTTACAGTAAAGTCATCTCCATACAAAGATCCACTTATATATTGAATGCGTTCTTTTGCAATATTTATTTTAATACTGAACAGGTTGACTGACAATATCTTCCCTTGTGGTACTCATTAGATTTTAGGATCGGATAGAATAGATGCGGATCTGAAACGTTAGAATTGAAAGAAAATTCTTAATGAATTCAGGTAGCCTACCTTTCAGTCCGAGGTTATGTAGAGCTCACATGAACCCATATTTCCAGGTAATTTCGTAAGCCTGTTCCAAGTCAACGAATACAGTAGCCACGTGATCTTTTCTTACAAATGCTTCACTTAAAGCTTTCCAAGTGACCCAGGTGATGCATTGTACTTCTATTTTTGCGAAAGCTACATTGTAAGTCAGTCATAAATTTGGTAGCCTCCAAGTACCAAACAAAGCAATTATTCACCATTCTCTCCAAGATTTTACGTAAACAGCTTGTAAAAGAAATCTGTCTATAATTTCTCTGGATTGTCTTTTCCCAGTTTAGGAATCAGTAGGACAGTGGTTTGTCAGCATAGTTCGAGGAACTTGTCCTTTGTTCAGATATCATTTTTTAATAACAATTTTAATGAATGATTTGGCACTTATTTTAAGAACTCATTGTGAACATCATTCGGTCGTTCGGCCGAATTACGCAAACTTTTAATATTCTTCTAATTCAGTCCGCGAGAAAGGAGTATTGGAATATTCCATGTTCTTTGTTTTGAAGTTTAATTTGTATTTTTCTACGTTTTGCTTTATATTTTGAGATTGTTTTTTTTTACAATTTTTTTGAAGATTTTTTGAGGTTTCGAATAATGTTTTTATAGCCTTTTTTGCTACTTATCGTGCTATAAAATATTGAGAGATGTTTTACTGGTATACGTTTATGCTTGCCGGCTATTTTCATCATATCTCAAACTGTTTTTTGGTTTTCTATTCGAATTCAGCTTGCCGATATTTTTTCCAGCTGTTCTTTTTGGCTTCTTTTATTACTTTACAGGTTTTTGCTCTTTTTAGTTTACAACAGTTGTTGGATCCTTGTTAAATTTTCGAAGCGCTGCTTTACGCATTCTTATTACCTCTTTACATCCATCATCGAACCAGGGTCTGTTTCTTCTGCTTGGTGTTGTGGTTTTTTAGGATTCATTCCTTTGTTACGGCTATTAAGGATTCCGTGAAAATTTCAGCCGTTTCTATATTAGTTTGAATTCATTCGCTTTAGCCTCCACCTGGGTGGGTTCTCATCGATCACCTCGCTGTTCCTCAGGATGATGTGTAAATGATCGCTACTTCATCTATCATTGTAAACACTTCAGATAAAGTTCAGGTAAATTGCTGGATCACATATGGCGAGGTCACTTGCTGACAGGCTTCCAGTTGCTGGATCGACGCGTGTCGCTGCTCCCTGGTTGAGCTCATTAGCCATAATGTTTTTTCCATAAGTTTCCCTTTTTTGTTTGTCCCCTTGGATCCTCAGATGGTATCGTGGCTATTAAAAGACCCTCGGGGAATGAAGGCTTTGGGTCATTATTTTATCAGATCTTTCAGCTTATCTTGTTCTATCTGGTCATGACAGGGAACATACAGATATCATATGAGACTGTTCTGTGTAAAGCATCTGCCTGTAATTCTGTTTTCAGTTCAGTTTTGCTCTGCGGTACGTCAGTTTTTATTAAGACGGTGACTCCTCCAGAGATCCTGAGGCCAGAACTGAATATGACTGTACTCTTCTACTCTTTAATATTAACATTATCTTATTTTAGAAATGTTTCTTGGATACAAATAACCGCAACATACAATGCTGTTATTATCACAAGTAATTCAGTATAATTTGACTTTAGTTCATGGCAGTTTCTTTATAGTATTTTATATCCTGTTTGTATTTTTATTTGAGTTTTACACTTTTTAAAAATGTTTTTGTTCGAAACATTTTGATGTCGTATCATCCATCTTGTATCCCGAGTTAATTTTTCGTGGATGTCAGAAGTCAATTTTTTTTTTTTTTTGGTGGTTGGTCATGTTTTTTTTGGAGTGGGGGGGGCGGCTTTCCAGAGATGTCTATTTCGAGATTTGGTGGACGGATTGGCGATCTTGGTCTCTTTCTTGTTTTGTTTGCTTTAGGTTGAGAGTGTATTTTGTACAGGCGGTACCTGAGCCACAATATGTAGATTTGAAATGAGTTCTTGCAATTTATTTACGATTTCTGTTTGGGAGCTTTCAGACGTGCATATTTTTCTTTCAGCCATTCTTGGAAGTTTAATCAGGGTTATTTGGACCTAGCTTGCCCATTGCTCGATGAGTGCTCTATATTAGTCCGTTTTATTTTTATTATAGCTGCCAACCGACTTAGTCTTCTGAACCACATGGCTTTACATATCAACTATTTTCCTTGATTCTATGAAAGATAAATCTCTCCTATGCTTATCAAAGATTTATTTCTCTTTTGTATGTGTACCAAAATTTCGCAAAAACTGGATGAGTTTCCTGACAACGCATTTGATATGAGATCTGGATATTTTTTTTTTTTACCACATTTCGTATATATGGGGGAACACTTTAGCTCTATTTATATATTATTGAAACACCTTGTAATGACAAAAGTATGCAGGTATAGGCTTTAAGAAAACTTTATTCAATTGAGGATACAAATGTTCGCGTATAGTGTCCTTTTATAGTCCCAATAAACAGAAATAGCTTAATCAAAGAGGAGCGTAACAAAACAAGGGGAGACCACTCTCAATTTTTCATAACACACCTTAATGGTTTTGGTATGTATTATTCAACTCTCTCAATCCTAAACCCAATTTCTTTTGGAATAGAGGGATTAGTAAACATTAGAATATATGTTATGATTTGTTGATCTTAATTTTTTATCCTTCAACAGTTAGTAACCCCTTTTCCAAAGCTGCACATCTTTCATCTTGTGTAGACTGGGACAACTCCCTATTCCTGACAACACCCTTTGAGGTGTAGTTTTTCATGGGGATACGCTTTACACTTTAAATTATGGAAAGCCTTTATTTTTAAAATGTTATTGGATTGCTTTTTATTATTGACGTCCACAATTAAATTTCTAATTTTTTTTTTTTACTGTTCGTGGAATTACCTTGCTAGTAATTCAATCAGTCAGTCATGTGCCATTCGTGATACACGCTTAGGCGATCATATATCTTTCAATACATGACTGACAAGGCAGATTTTTTTCTCCGCTGTAGGTTACCATTTCTTCCTGCGGTAGGTCAGTTACCATTCAAGGCTACAGAACTCGGTCTGTTCTGCTATTTACCCATAGTTAAGGGGAGAAGAAGAGGATTCATACCTTTCCCAAGGGTATTAGCACGGAAGTGAATGTAATGGATTCGACTGGAATTCGAACTCGGCTCTCCGATTCCTCAATCCGAGCCGCTACCCATTACTCCACCTACGTTTTTAAAATAAAATATGGTGACAGATTGACCAGAGGAGTTCCTGTAAAAATTTAATTAATAATTAAACTCGGGACAAATGTTACTCTTGAGAATTTACCAATGGGGTTAAATCCAATCCCCTTGGTTGAGACGGGGATATATCTACCAGTATATTCTCACTGAGAGTGGACTTTGAGCCGCCGTTAATTTAGAACTTCAGTACACCAAAATTCTTACGTTTTAATTTGAAACAGTGGTCAAAGTTTTAGTGTTACTATAGCATGAGTTCTACCGTAGCAACCAACTATAATATAATACTGTGTGTGTATACATATTTATTTAAACCTTATATTATCATTTATATATCTATATACTACTTATATTTATATTAAAAGGCAGAGAGGTAAAAAAAAAAACACACGCTATCAAATGCAATATATATATACATTTATTGTTCATGTCTATATAATGGAAAAATTGATTTCCTTTACAAACAGACTGTGTAATTTGACACCACTTTCGATGACAAAATAGGACAGGCTTGAATCCCCCCCTCTGTTACGCTTTCGTTTTATGGCCACGTGAAGGGAGGGGCACGGTAGACCTCCGCTCTTGGGTAGACGACATAAACCAAAGTTTCTTTCTCTTCGACACGATTGATCCTCAGCCACAGTCTTCAAGCTCTTTTAAAATAATAACGGCTAGAGTGTTTGATCGTTATGTGAACAGTTTGCGAGACAATGTCGGGCTTAATTATGTAAGTGCTAAGGCTCGAGATGACCAACCGTTGGATCGTATCGGACTTCTGCCTGTCTAGCCCAAGTAAGACCCAAAGAGGAGTGTCGAATATAATATGCCCACTTATAGACCCTAATCATGGCCTTATCAACCTCCAGGATTCCGTTCTGAAGCATTACGGGTCGCCACCTATGGAATACAAGTAGCCTCATTAGTCTCTGCAGTTGGCGTATTTTACGACCACAACCGACAGGGGAAAAAAGAATTTGTGTGAAGTGAACACTCAGTTCGTCGATTCCATTTTCTGTATCGATAACCGTTACGCTACCCATACATCCAACCGCGTCTACAATGAGACTGACTGACCTTCATGTAAACATAGAAAGGTCGTAAGAGTATTACATTACTTACACAAAAAGATTGGATAAATTATCTACATGCAAAGACACATTTTCACGCCAGGAGCCATTTTTAATAATAAAAAAAAAACAATAGAAAAACAAAAAACAAAACAAAAAGAAAACAATCACTACGATTGCAGTCTCGAAAATACCAATCTTACGTACTTATTGAAATTTATCTTAATTCTGGAAGGCGAGATTCTCACAAGTCAGAGTCGTATTTACCTTTCCTTATCAGCCTAGTGTCCAATATGCTGACATTTCTAGATGCAAGCTTTTACAAAGTATCAACTAAACATGAAATTTTTAAGTGAATTTTATTTTAGCTGTAAAATTCATTACAGGATACTTGCAAAACTCTTGACCACATCGATGTCTAAGTTTTTTTCTGCTATGATCAAAGGATGATTGGTGTCCTTTTTTGATTTGGTCTCTGCAACTTAGGTCGTCTATTCCTTGGTCTTCGTGCAATTTAAATGCTTGAAGCACAAAACTGGATTTGTCTCTTCGAACGACATGGACAAATCCCTGTAATTGTTTTTTCTTTTTAAGTGAAATATTGTCATTATTCCAACAAATATTTTCCTCTTTGCTTTTTCGATTATTTCGTTTCAGCCAATGGGTTTTCAAAAGAATGTATTATATTTGTAATAATAAGACGTATATAAGTGAAAAATATAAAGCGATAAAGGGGGGAGATTCTAATTGCATAAAGATTACGAAAATTAACTAAATATATGCAATTATTTCAACTTATGGTCTTACGCTTGGAACACTCATAAAAATAACTAAAAATATGTAACTTTAGGTGTTTCTCAAAAGAAAACCAATGTATACTCATATAAAAGGCATAAATTACTTTTATTCATATTTTTTTGCCTATGACGAGAGTAAACAACACTTTATTAACTGTTGACAACATATAAGCAAAGTCTTCGTTCTTAGGATCATATTTTCAAATTGTCTATTTTGAATGCAGTCACGAAAGCAAACGATTTTTTATGTGAAACAAAGATTATATTCATGCTTATTTTTTGTGGGCAAAACAATTTTAAATGATCAGAAATTACTTTTCTCGATTAATCTAATAGAAAAACTGAAAAAAAAAAGAGTTAAAATTTAACTTTACAACATAGTTGAATATCTGTGCGTCTAAATGTCGGCAAACACAAAAAAGTAAAGAAAAACCTCTGCGCGTAATTTTGTGCATATGTATTTGTCAGATGCTTAAATGTGTGTGCGAATACGAGCAAAAGTTGTCCGTTAATCTCTTCTTGACATTTAAATGTTTATGGACGTTTTGCGATTATGATCCTTTTTAATGCCTCACGGAATGCAAACTGGAAGAGAAAAATTAATTTATCCGTAAAATCTAAAAGATTTGGAAAGAAAACGAGAATGAGAACGCACAAAATATACAGTCCGAATTAAAATGTCAGGACTGAAAGTTCAGTTCGAAGGATTTATTCATTTTTTTTTTTTTTGCCTTTAAAGACGCGGTGACATGCAGATAACTTGCAGATTGATGAAAAAAATCAAAAACGTGGAAATAATTGCATTAGCATTAGGAATAAAACTGATTTCTTAATTTCATTTTGCTTATTTATTGTAGGTTTAACTTGGATTATCTTCCTCCTAAGACAAATAGAAAGAATATGTCGGTTGGTCTGTCTCTGAGTTGAGTGTTTCTTTATTAGCACAGGTAAAATGTCAAGATTTTACTAATGTTTAATTCAGGAAAAACACCGTCGAATTTCCTACTTCTACTGTCTGATTTGAAGATTGCTTTCTACAAGAACCAGCTGAGATGGATTAACGACAAAGACTTTTTTCTGTCCATTCTGACTGAAGAACGAAATGCGCCATTATTGTTATTGTCTAAAAATTCGAGGTTAATTTTATGGTTACTATGTTCTACAGCTTCTACGTATTTGCCTTTATGTTTGTCAAAAATGTCCTTGTTAGAGTTGATGGACTGTCTAAATTGGACCGAAATATGAATTTTATATAATTATATTATATATTTATATTATATTATATAATATATTTAAAAAAAAGATTATTACTACCACAGCAGGAAAGAACGTTCTGTCGCCAATTCTACGCCAAATTAGGAAAATATTGTTTTTGCGTTCCCTCCACCGGTTTTGGTATATTTTAACATCAGTTTGTATCGGCCAAAAGGTGTCTAGTTATATATAAGTAAATTCTCTGTTTATAATAAACAGTATTAACTATATTTACCGGCTTGAATGTCCGAGAAACATCGTAGAAAATATGTCTCCTCTGACAGGAATGGAACCATTATCCTATATTTGGCCTGACGTGCTATAGCATTTAGTTATAGAGAAAGCATCTGGTTAACAAAATCAATTTACACCTTTTAAGCATCAAATTTCCTATGACGGTTCTGTGTACGATACAGGTTCGATTCCTGGCGATTCCAATTTTTAAAATAATTGTCGAACTTATTGCATTTAATATATAATTTCACCTCATGCAAGACGGGACTGCCACGAGCACGCAAGGGTTTACAGAGATTGAGAGCAAGAGTAAAGAGGGGTGTTTGAGGAAAAAATAAAGAGAAGGACGGGGATCAAGATCAAGATCAAGGCAACAGATGTCGATTGACATTACATTTGAATATTTTAAGATTATAGCTATCAGGGATGCAAGAAGAAGGGAGTTCCATTGTCGGGAGGTGCGGGATAAGAAGTTGTTGGAGTAGAAGAGGCGGTTACATTTAACCGTTTCTACAATCAAGTAGCACGCTTAAATTCATGCAGTTGGGGTACTAGTGTAAATAGCTAGACAGAGCAGTTGCAATGAAAATATTTGTAGAAAAGACAGAGAGAAGCCACATCACGTTTGTGAGACAGTGACTGGAGTCGAGATGCAATGTCAGGACCTATTACATTGTATATCTGTTTTTGGATTTTCTCGAAAACCTCGATATTGAACATCGAAGACACCAAACCATATATAGCAAGAGTGGGGGTGAAGGATGGACTCAGACTAGAAAAAAACTTGTGGCGCGTCACAGAGAACCAATTCCTCTTGCGGTAGATGAAGCTATTGATTCAATGTATAGTTGTTCCAGTTCAGGTCAGTGGAATATTCGCGACCAAGAAGACGCAAAGAGACGCTCTCGTGGAGTTGAGCATCAGCTATGCTGACAGGAGGCAGGGAGGTTTCTCTATGGTGGGTAAATTAGAAGAGTTTCATTTTGGAGACATTAAAGTTTGCATGCTATTTCCTGCCCCAATCAACCACAGATTGGAGGTCCTTTTCGAGACCAATGGCCAGATGAACTTTGTCAGCAATGCTAGATTTACTATTGAGACACGAGTAAATGGTGGTGTCGTCTGCGTAGATGCCTACTTGAGAACTGATGACATCAAGATCGTTGATGAATATCAGAAACAATGTAGAACCCAGGATAGAGCCTTGGGGGACACCAGCGTTCGTATGAAAGGAACTGGAGGAGAACCCGCTTAAGTCCGGGCTGCCAAACACTATCAAACGCCTTAGAGATATCTATAGTCACAGCTCGAGCTTCGCCGTTTTTATCAATATCATATATATATATATATATATATATATATATATATATATATATATATATATATATATATATATATATATATAAGCACTACAGCAGGAGACAAGGCAAAATGGAATCCATATTGTTTGTCAGAGAGGTAAGGTTTTTCATGGGAGGTAAGGTTCAGCATTGATTAAAGCCACGAAGACTGAAGAGTGGTAGGAGACTGATAGAATGGTAGTTATATGGGTCAGAAGAGTCTTAGAAACAGGGACAACAGATGAGGACTTCCAACAGGCTGGAAAGTCAGCAAGGCAATAGTTATATGGTTTGGAGAGAACTGGTGCCAGCTCAGAAGTACATTTCTTTAGGACTACTGCTGGTATCCCGTCATCAGCATTTGCTTTATGAGAGTCTAATTTAGAGATAATGTCTAATACGAGCCTCAGTTCTATGGGGAACATCGTCTAGCTGGAATCTTTTCAGCTATACAGTTGAACTCTCTGGCTTCGGACAGAGAGGAACCCAGATGAGACTATGCCGAAGGGCAGAGTTTCGTCTGGGGTGGTAGACCGACCCGACCCCGTTTTTTACGGGGTCTACGGGGAATTTTTGCCAGAGCCTACGGGCTCGGATACCCCACGTTAAATTCGGCCTTGTGCCACATTCAACCGCGTGGGGCGGTTGGCAAATATTCTAGGGGGAACATCATGTGTGAGTACTCTGGAGGAGTCGAGGGTTGAATTGGACGAGAATTTCCGAGCAAAGCATTTAGCCTTATCAGGTGAGGAAGTTAGGACTTCAAATAGATTGAATAGAGGATATTACGGATTTGCTATTGTTCAACACACTCTTGCAGAGTCACCAATAATCTTTAGAACCAAACTTGCAAGATGCAATACGTTTTCATTCTATCAGCAAATAATAACTTTGCTTCATTGAGGACACGCTTGCACTCATTACAAGAGATGTCTGTTGAAATCAGACAGGTCGTTTCGGTACAGACGAAAGAAGTGATTCCTATGGGCTATAGCTGGAGGGGAATTGGAAAGAGATGTTAATAGAAACTACGGCATGATCACAGCTCCCAAGAGGACAGAGATGCGTAGCACGGCAAGAGTCAGGGATGGAGGTAGAACAGTGATAGAGAAGGGAAGCGTTACCGTCAGGGTTACTGGGGAAAGTCAACCACTTGCACGAGGGATTGAGTGATTGAAAAGTTAAGGGTTTGGATGCCAGTGAGGTTAGTAATAGAGTGTTTAAGCCACAAGGTATAGTGGGCGTTAAAGTCACCGAACACGAATATGTGTGCAAACGGGTGTAAAGAGCTGACCTTGTCAATACTATCGGAAATGCTATCGAGTACACCACAGTCTTGATAGGAAGGTGAGCGATAAAGAGATAGCTTGCTGAATTGAGAGAGAGAGAGAGAGAGAAAGAGAGAGCGACTGAGACACATTTACGAATGGTCTGGGGATTAAAGAGAGAGAGAAAGAGAGAGAGAGTTCCCTAGCCAGCGGGAGACGATCGCGAACATAAACTCCCAGGAAATGCATGTGGATTTTCTTTTTCTTTCTAAGGAAAGGAAGGTTGCCGGGAATCGAGAGCTCAGAGGAGGGGATGGACGACTTATGGTTAGTCTCGCAGAAAGCTAGTATATCAGGAGACTTTTCGAAGAGAAATGATTCCACACTGCAGAAGTTGATACAAATGCCACGGATGTTGGAGAAGGAAATGTTAAGTGGTTTAGGGGATGTTTTTATCTGGTTTAGATTTATATCTTTGATCGTTTATGGTCATGTCGAGTTATGTTGTAAAGGAAAAGGCCCAAAGCAATAGTAGCGGACATCGTATGCGACATAGCCAGAAAGGAGCTGGCACAGAATGCAACATAATGTGGCCTCAGGTTTGCCCACCGGAGGTGCGAGCAGAGATCTCCTTTCATGCGCGACATGGCATTGCAAGAACCCAGATAGCACTGCTAATATGGACCAGCATTAACTTTGCAAGAAAGACGAATATTACGTCTGTGAGCCAGGAATAAAAATAACAACCAAATTATATATATATATATATATATATATATATATATATTTAAAATGTAAACTATTGTTCACTATACAAGACCCCAAAGTTGCTCAATGTAGATTATTGAATGCGATTTCAACTTTCTTCTGACAAGAAAAACGACTGGAAATGTTTCGCCGTATATGATGTGACAGGCCTTCGCTGTAAATATGTGAATTGGTCGAACTAGGGAATGTTGCTCATCAGAAAATTTGTGTCTCTTTTATAGACAGCCACCTAATAAAAGACGATAAACGTAAATTTTCAACTAAAACATTTGCTTTGACTACAGGACAAAGAAAAACAATTCCCAAGTACCATACACTATATATATACACTTCAAACTTGATAGCATTAGACTTTTCATTGGATAAACCTTCAAAAAATCTAACAAGCTGCTTGATCCAAGAAGCAACTAAAAAGTTTTACAAGATTCGCCATTTTTAGAGAATAGCTGAAATGTTTTGATTCTCCAAAGTCAAATTGTTTATATTTAACACTAAATTCATATTACTAATTTAGTTTCTTGTCATCGAAAGAGAAGATTCAAATTAATTTCTTTCTCCTTGGATTTGGTGGAGTGGTATCTTTGAAAGTTAGCCAAACATTTAACCTCATCCAATCAGCAAAGTCGACATGAATAACCGCTGCTATCTTCAACGGCTTTTTTTTATGGTTCATCACGACAGATGAAGAAGAAAAAAAATAACCAGATCAATGTTTTTAGATCAAATTACCCTGCGTTTTCTCAAATATCAAAGTCACTAATTTCAATAAGATTTTAAGTCACGAATTAATTATTAAATTAGCCTTATTCTAATAGCACAAAATTATTTTCCTCGTAAATCCACTTCTGCTTATATAAGGACAGATATTCGAGATTAAAATCATATAAGAGTGTAATATTGTTTAAAACAGAAAAAAAAAACAGGCTATGGTTAAGAATTAAAAAAGCAGGTGGTTTAAATATATTGTATTTCTGAAACACGATATTTATGAGAAGGTCATTCGGAGGAACTTGGTCCTGCAACGGCTAGGATTTGTACAGGGGTTTGACAAAATATTGTGAACAGCTTTCAAAAATAGCATTTTTTCAATTTCGGCATTTCCGGGTATTTGTAAACATCAAACCGGTATTTAAAGGTAACTTAATCACTTACCTTGATTTTCCACTCAAGTCATTATTTATCTTCAGTTAAAAGAGTTACATACTAAAATGTGCGACCAGGCGGTTTTTCAACGAGGACAAATAGTTGATGCTCGATTAGCAGGATCATCTATGACCAAAATGTTTGAATTATTGAATATGTCACAAGATGTAGTGTCCACGATTATAACAGCTTACACAAAACAAGGCAAAACATCATTAGGAAAGAGTGGACGAAAATCAAAGTTGACCGAAAGAGACCAACGAGCTTTAAAACGAATTGTGGCAAAAAAAAAATCATCAAACTATTGCAGCACAAGTGACATCAGAACCCATTACTCTCCTAACCAATACAACTTCAACTATGCACAGTACGTCGGGAGATCTACAAAGCTGGTATCCACAGAACGGTTGCGATTCCGAAACCTCTGATCCCAAAGTCGAACACCATGTTGCGAAAACAAATGTCATGATCACTAAAATTGGTCACTCGAAGAAGGAAAAGCCTTCTATCATGTTATTTCCTACAAACGGGTGCGTTTATGTATGGAGAACACCGCCATGTGAAGCCTACAATACGGATTGCATTTTCCCGACAGTCAAACATGGATGTGGCTCAGTTATGATTTGGGTGGCAATTTCCTGGTAATCTCCTGGCCCTATCGTCACTCTTAATATAAAGAAATATCTCGACATTCTCAATGACAATGTCCTTACATTACCATACTGTTGCCAGAAAGTGAATATTCCTAGATGATAATGCACTCATACACAATACAAAGGTCATGGTTTGATAAGTATCATAACTCAATTAAACATCTACCATAGCCAGCACAATCACCTGATCAATGGATTGAACCATCATGGGCAGTGAGTAAGGAACAGTTTTTCTCCCCATCGTCGAGATTTTGATTGAAGAATGGGATAAGATTCCACTGGAAACAATTCAAAACTTATTTGATTCCATTCCATGTAGAATCAAAGCACTTTAAAAGCTAATGGGATTCCAACACTTTATTAGTTAATAAATGAATGTTTAAACCAGGTGTTCACATAATTTTGACTAAACCTCTGTAAGTTTCACTCACTTCTCCCTTTCCGTTACCAACAAGTAGTCAGCAACATTTCCCTATTGAAGACACCGAAATACGGTCCAATACAGACCATATGCGTTGTGCTACTTAACGCTACAAAAATCTTTCTCCTAGTGAAAAGCTGGTTCGACATTGATGTACTGAGTTAGACACAAGCGTGGAGACTAACTGAACGACACAATACTATGAAACAAGGGCCCTAGTCACGAAACACGATCTTGAGCCACATAATCATATACGGTGTTGTGACCGTCACAAGAGTAGGTTGTTATTTCATGTGTTATGACTCCATAACTTTATATCCTTTATAGCACGTAACAATATTTGTCTCCTTACAACCCCCAGTCCCTGTTCTGCCATCCATTCACACAAGGTAGTTAGGCAGGCTGCTCGCCGTTTATCTCTACCCTCAGTTTATTTTTCCAGGTCAGTGTTCTAGAAATTACAGCCTCTAAGTACAAGTGTTCTTTGTTTTCCTTAAAATTTCCTTATTGCTCACAGGCTCTGCCCATAGTATTCTCAGTATCCTTCTGTACAACCACATCTATTTTGCCTAAAGTGTCAATTTAATCTATGAGACAGTTGTCCAGCATTCCCTGTCACAGAGGAACATTGGCATTACATAACAGTTCAAACAAAACTACGAAAAAGTCTTTTTTTTAGCAAAGAAGAAAAACCCTTTTCATTAACTTCAATACTCTAGTTAATCAAACTGAGCTTTCAAATCTGTTCGTGCGAAAATTGTACATTGATTTAAAACCTTGAAATTTTGTTATGTCAGATGTTTGACTCGTCCATTGTCTAATTCCCCGCCCTATTTCAAGCCCGTCGATATCATGCAAGAGAAAATTGTAATAGCCTTCAGGTCGGCTCTACTAAAAACCTATAGTGGAGAGCGGTGTGCGCATTATGTACTTCACACGCTTTTAAAGGATTCGCGTGGACCGTTAATCGGAGATTTTTTTCATGATGCCCCTTCTCCGAACCGGATTAGATCGATTTTTCAGTATCTTTAGATGTATAGTTAGAAGAATTAGAATAGCAAATATTGAGAAATAAACAACATCGGGTGTTGACTCTTCATTCTTAAATCGAAAGTCGCCCCCCCCCCATGAAATTTACTCTTAAATTAAATGACTTCAAATGAAAACTAATAGTAAATGACTAGGGATTTTCTTTGAAGTTCAGATGATATGTGTTTAAGAGTAATCAAGTTATTTACAAGATGCTTAAGGTAGACAATTTATTTCTAATTAGTCAACAATCACCCTCACAGATTATAATGAAATAAGGTTGTAATCTGAAATAGAGATAAAATACGAAGTGGGGGCTGGAAAAATTTTCTCAGCCCGGTCCATTTCAAAAAATTTCATGGTGTGATCAAGCGCCAGTATTTTACGGTACGGGGGGAGACATATTTGTCACCACCCTTTCGTACATGCAGATCCATTCAAAATACGCTATTTGCAACAGAGGAAACATGATTGTTACTAATTAGTTCCCATGTCATGTAATCGTAGCGTCATTATCGTCCATTGTGTGAAATATTGCTAAAACAGACATGCGCAACTACTACTTATTATTGTCATGGAGTGATGTGCAGGATTATCGTCTGCATATAAATATTTCATTTTTATCTAAAGAAAAAAATGTTCTTTATTTTGCATGTATATTTAGAAATTAAATAAAATTCTGTTTTATACATGCATATTGTATTGCTGAACTTCAACTAAAAAGAAAAAAAAATGAAGCTGAACTGAAGTTTTCGTTTAAGATATAGAAATAACTTCTCATTATCACGATCAATATAGTTACATTTTATTGAATGGCCTAAACATCCACATAGTGTACACGTACCTTATATCAGTACGTACATTTTTTCACGCTAAACTTTTGAACTTGGTTTGTTAAACTATAAGAAACTCCTTTTTTTAAATTAACAGTAAAGGTTACAAGATTACATAAAAATAGCATGACATCTTTTATGTTTAACTACAGCATAATATCAAGTTTATCGGGGAAAAACATTTTCTGATTGTTATGTTAGTTTCGAGAATTAACATCTGAAAGATTGTTATTACAACTTGTTCGTTGCTATTAAAGATTTGCCAAAGCGACAATAAAGTTTATCATTGTTCTATGATTATCGGGTCATTTCCAGAGTTAAAATACCGTATATGCAAACTTAACTACTCCAAAAGTAGCCAATTGTGAGAGTTGATCTTTTATATGCTATAATCCCTTCGTTTGCGATTATAGCTTTGCGCATCTTACTATCATTTTAGCTCTAAATAGTATTTGTCCCTTTATTACCACTCCCAGACCCTGTAATCTCTATACAAACTTGTTATGTAGCTGTTTTCTTCTACTCCTCTTGCTTCCATTATATCTTGTGAGTGTTAAATTCACCAACCTGTCATTATGTGTCCTAGAAATTTCAATTGTCTCTGATTTTAAGCATGTGTCCTTTTTGTTTCCATTTTCTTTAAATCTTCTTCCTTACTCATATGCTCTGTCCGTGATATTCTCAGCATCCTTCTATAGGATTCTTTGTTTAAAGTCTCCTCTTCATCTATGAGGAAAATGTTCAGCATTCACTGCCATAGAGGACGAGTGATACGACATAGAAGTTGAGCAGTCTTTGTTTCTAATGAATTTCTCCGCTTTCTTAGCTTTTGAAAGATACCTTTTGCTATTTCAATGCGCTTTCTCGTTTCATTACACTTCAGATAATTAACTTTTCGTCCTTGGTTGATTTTCAAATCTCTAAATTTTAGCTCGCATCTTTGAGTGTTCTTCTTACAGGACGACTATATATTCCGACTTAAAATTGACAGTTAGTCCTTTGTTCCCGCTTTCTTTTACTACCTTGTCTCGTGCCTATTTTCCCACCAGAATCAGTGGTAAATATACAAATCCAAATAAAGCAAAGATTTTGAAATGTTGATTTTCACAGTAGTCTCTTAAGAATACTGACGCAATAGAAGATATCTACGGTCTTTTCCTGCTATTTCCTCCCTATCACAGAGTGAACTTAAAATACTTGTAAGAGCGAATTTTCAAAATACAGAAAACAAAAACCCTAAAACAATTTTTAGGTCCTTTTCCCACGAAATAAAAAATTAAATATAAAAAAAGTTTTCATTTTAAAATTTTGACAAAAAGTTAATTATTTAAATGAATAAAATTCAACAATTTATTTGATCAACGTGTTGAAATACGTAATATTAAGCCTCGTGTATGGCAGCCAGAGCCTGATTATGACCTTTTGGGTTCCCTAGGCTAATAAAATTATGGACACCCCCCACAAAAAAGGAGCCACCTTCTCACTCGTCTTGAGTATTTTTTTTTTTTTACTAATGATATTTTAGCGACATTTACATCACTTGAAGTAAATTCATTTCAAATTCGTTAAATAAGCTAGAATATTTCTTTTATCTGACAATAAAAATATTCTTTAAGAAATACCATCTTATTTATTGCAAACTAAATTAGCAAATATTTTCAACAAAACTGCAGTAAAGCAAAAATTTAAAAAAATAACCAGCATTATAGCGATAAAACAATAAAAATAAATAGGATTTATCATTAATATCATTTGAGTTTATTAAACTATTTAGCATTTTCAACATCTAGAAAACTTAAATCCTTGCTTTATAAAAGCTTGAGGGCTATAGGCTGCAGTCTATACTAGCCAAAAGGATAACCTGGTCCTGATGACTGTAGATGCTGGGTAATTTCTTCACAGATGAAAAAGACTTCAAAAACAAATATGGTTCTGCAAACAAAGGCTAAGAATACCATGAACTGAACATATGAAAAACGAAGAAGTTAAGGAAAAGGGTAACTTTGCTAACAATTAGTAAGAAACGGTTAACATTTCGAAACATATAATGAGAAAAGAAGACTCGGAGATTTTAAGACCGACATACTAGAGCTGGGAAAAACTGTAACAAACTTATTGAGTTTGTGCGAATAGATGATAGAAGGATAGTAAAGAGTCAAAAAATAATTAGAGCAACAAAAGATAGGAAATTGTGGAGAACCATTATCGCCTACATCCTGAAAAGAAGTGGCACATAGCAGATTGCAATCAAATAGGATAAAAATGCTATATGTGATGATAAACTTCTAAATGGAGAGTGTGTGCATCCTTTGAAATATTAGCATTTTAAACCTTTCTCAATAACAATCACTGGTGCTGGTAGCAAATACACAACTATCTTAACCAACAAGTACATTTAAAATACAATCTGCAATTTTATGAACTTAGCTTGGGACACCATCACAATAGTGTTATATCTATTTAGTACACTAACAAATTAGTCTGTGAGATGAGCTTGCAAACCATAGTCAGTGCATACTTAGCGTAGTACAGAAGCACATGAATGTGGTATTCATTAAGTATAAGCACGCATTCGTTTTTAATAAAAAATTTAAAAACTTATTGTAAAGAATTAAATTGCATCCTTGAAGTTTTAATTGCAAGAATATATAGTCGTTCAAAATACTTTCGCTTAGATTAATATTTTTAAATCCCAAATTAAACTATGATCAAGTCGTCTATAATTGCCAAAATGTTAATTTAAAAGTGTTTATGAAAAATAGAATAAGGAGCAATGAGAAAGATGTGACGAAATTTAATTAATTTGTTGATTATTTTACTAGATTTTTGATAAATCATGATTGATCATTTGATTAAAATATATTGAAAAATCCATCTGTTTTCTTTCAATTGCGTGTAACTTTTACCGCCTTTGAATCAAGAGTTTAAAATAAGCGCTTAAATATATGATTGTCAGTCACAGTAATCAAAGTACCCATGACCAAAATGGCGTTCAGAGTATGTCAACAATTATTTTTATTTAAATATATCATTTGATCTTTAAATATTTTCCAAATTACAGTTTATACTTGGCAGTGAATAATAAATTACATTTTCTGTTATCCCTTCGAACATTCCCAGTTAGAAATTTAAATAGAAAACAAATGTAAAAAAAATTAAGACGCCGTTTCTTTGAAACAAGAAAAATTTCAGATCACATTTGATTTTATCCCTATTATTCTTTTTACGAGTATAAATTTTAGGAAAATTGATTAAAGCTTCGTGACTGAATATTTGTTCACTGATGAGTATCAGACCTGTTAGTAGTTTCTTGGTAACTGAATTTTTTTCGATGGAAGAAGAAAAAAAAACTCATTCGTTGTTGAACAGATGAGTCGACCATGTCAAAATATTTCTCATCTGGCAGTTTGTTCCCAGTTTTTTAATTTATCTGAATCATTAAAGAAAATATATCGATCAATGGCGAAAATTATAGTTAGGTAATTATTGATAATGTGGGTACTTCTCTGAAATGCAATGGCTAGTTGACGATACTTGTGGACTTGAAGAAAATTAAGCTAAATAATTTAATTCCTTTATTCTTTACTAAATGCGCTACAAATGAAGCGTTATTTTTATCTTATTTACGAAATTTTCACTCAAATGTATTTTCACACGCCAAAAAAATGTTGAAAATCGTACAGATAACAAATGTTTTTTCAATATCAAAAATTAGAAAATGTTTGCAGCTTTCGTCAATTTCATGGTTATAAAACAATTACAATTTCATCTGAGAAAATACAATGAACACCGGTTGTGTTATAATTTATTTTTTAAATTGTTCAAATATTTAGCATTAAATTATACACTACACCAGACGTACAAGCTGTTCGACTGTGTAAAGCATGCAAAAATATATTACTCGGAAGACAGTTCTATTTCTTGCGCCATTAAAATGATATTTTACCAAGGTTTAACATACTTCCTGTTTTCATAGGTCTGTCCCGGTGATAGTATTTTTGTAATTATGTGCCTTAATAGATGTCGTTCATAAAAAAAAAACAATCATACAAGCAAACTAAATCTATTATAAAGATAGAAAATTATTCGAGTTTGAGAGTTAGACATTAGGATAAGTCTAATTTTACACTTAAATTAGAATCTATTTATTGCAAGTATTTTTGAAAGTAAATTAGTAATAAAAAAAAGGTAAACGTATTTTAAGAAAGAAGTTGATCCTACCTAAACTTCTTTTCAGGCCGCCCTTGATATTTCCAGAAATAGTTTTTGACAGATGCATTGGTCGTCCTTTGAGTAAATCAGATAATAACGTTGTATGTTACAAGTTAATCAAACATCTGCGAATTTCTTCGAGGTTCAGCAATAAAAATAATAGTGGCTGAAGAAAAAACAATTTGCAAACGGAACTACCTGAGGAAATAACAGCAGCAATTATTTACATAACAGTACACCACAAGGCGAGAACATTTTCATATCTAAAGACGGAGGGGTATAGATATTTGTACACCTTCCCACTGAGAAGGAATGTTGCATGGGTCATTTTTAATATCAGAACAGAAGAACTTAACTTATCTGATACGCCCCAGGCATCCTGGGATTGTCCTGATTGTAGTTGCCAGAGAGAAATACAGAAATTTATGCTCAAATGAATTCTGATATTTTTTCGGTGTATATAAATTGGCCCAAGAAATTTGTATTAGGGCGTTCGGAAAGTAATTAATTTTTATCAGAAAAGATATGAAAAGAAATAAAAGTTAAATGTATTTAAATATTACTTATCAATATTTACTTTCTTTGCATTATTCGGATCGTTATCCTCATCTCCAATGCCATATTCACAACGTTTAAGCAGTAATAAGGAGTGCTAGAGAAAAGCAATGAATAACAACACAAAAATTGCATTGTAAGCTCTGGTAAAAAAAAAAAATGAAATAATAATAACGGAAAAATTGCAATATGAGCACTGGTAAAAGAAAAAAAAGGTGCTAAGACATTAGGCTTATAAATCCCAGAAATTCATACACAGATGTCCTCAAGGACACATGGCATAGTGGATGATGGCGTTGGTTAGATCCAGTGGCTAAACCTAAAGAGTTGTGAGTTCAATACCAGCAGCAAAATTTAAAAAAAAAACAACTAACAAACAAAACAGACAACTTAAGGATTTGAGTTAAAGGAAAATAAATAAGACATCCGGAAGTGACAATCTACCCTGATGGCCGAAATAAAGGGTTCAGCTCGAAATTCCAATCACCTGAGGAAGATGATTCCAATCACCTGAAGGCCGGAGCGTGCAACGGCCGAAATATTATGAATATAACAATGAGGATAACGGTCCGAATAATGTAAATAATCATAATATCTCATTTCATAGATATAGACAAATTACTTATCAAATATGTAATCACCTTTATTCTTAATGACTGAAGCCAACGGGTAGGAGAAAAAGTTTGAAATGCTGTTTTCAACTTTTGTTTCTGAGTGTTCTGCCACTTATGAAATGTTATAATGATCGAAACAATCTGCAAGTGCTAAACCCGGTGTTCATGGTGGCTGTGAAGTAACCTCCAGTCCTAGCCATTTTTTCTTTTATTTGTTTTGCAGAGAATTCCCTTTTATTATCATAGAGCAGAATGACTCCTTTCCAATTTACAAAAGCAAGACCTTTTCAAAGTAATGTTTCATTCAACTGATCAAATCACTGGCAATGTTCTAGTTGCTCGTAATGGACGACATCTTTCATATTCCACCAGCCGTTAAGCAAGCATTTCTTTGAATGTTGTCCTGGTTTACCAACAGAAAACAATTGTTTTCCCCATTTTATGATAGCCACTGTCTTTTGTCGTTCTCTCTCGACACGCAAAATCCATTTTTCATTACCTGCATCAATGCAATACGAAAAAAAAGGTTGACATTCTTGATTTACAAAATGTTGCAAATAGAGGAATGTTGTTCAGTTCTCAAACGAAACCTCAATCGACCAAAATTATCTCTTTGCAGGTTTTGTTTTCCAATTAGCAAACAAACCAATGCGTTAGTATAATTAGTTCAATCTTCAGAGCCTATAATTGACCTATCAGATTAAGCTACGTAAATATACAAATAAAGGAAGTGCTACTCACAAGTTCGAAGAATGTCACTATGAAAGAAACAAAGAATTAACATGACACTTAGTTTCTGCCATTTCTTTCAAAATTTGTCCCCATAAGTAAAAATACGGTAATCTCACAAACATTACGACTCACAAAGATTTGCGGTAAGAATTCCATACTCGTTTAACGTACGATTTTCAAATTGTCTGAACTTTTTAGTATGTGTTTTGCTGGAAAGAAATTTATTATCTCTTTACAATTACTACCGTAGAGAGTTCAATTTTTAGTCAGCATCCGACACTTGTGGCCTTATGTCAGACACAGATCAGTGACCTAAATGGGGAAATTAAATGAATGATATGAATTCGCAATAGTGGCGCCAAAAGTAAACATAGTAAATCCATTGTTACTGTAGTGAGATCGCTTCTCGCCGGAGATTTCGTTATGGCAAGTTTTTTTTTCTCGCAGACGAGACTAAATTAAATATCTTCGTTATTTTTTTTTAAGCATTTCACCTTAAGCAAGGTAGTAGTACCACTAGCACACAAGGAGTTACAGAGAGTGGGAGCAAGAGTAATGAAGCGTGAAAGAGGAATGGATAAAAAGAAGGAATTAGATCAAGGCAACTGAAGATGTCGATTGACATTGCATTTGAATAATTTAAGATTCTAGCTATCAGGGAAGCAAGTAATAAGAAAGGAGTTCCACACACGGTAAGTGCTAGATATGAAGCAACTGGAGTAAAAGAAACGGCTATATTTAACCGTTTCGACAGTGAAAGGGTGGGGCTGAGATGCCAGCCTAGTAGCACGCTTAAATTCATGTAGTTTGGGAACCAACGAAAGTAGCTCGTCGGAGCAATTACCGTGAAAAGACAGAAGGAAGCGACGGCACATCTGTGAGAAAGTAACAGTAGGCGAGATGCCAGATCAGAACCTACCACATTGCATATCCGTCTCTGAATTTTGTCGAGGACCTTGAGACAAACAGCGGGGGCTCCAGACCATATATGGCAGCAGTATTCCATGCTGTGGTGAGTAAAAGAGAGCAGTTTTGTTTTTGAGTCATTACAGTTAACCAGCCATTTCTTGCCCCAGCCAACTACAGATTGGAGGTCCTTTTCGAGACCAAAGTCCAGGTTAGTTTTGTCGGCGATACCAGATTTTCTATTGAAACAGGAGTAAATAGTGGTTTCGTCTGCACAGATACCTACTTGGAAACTGGTCACATCGGGAAGATCGTTAATGGAAATCAGCGCAGGGTTGCGATATTTGGTAAGTCTGTCAAAGTCCATCTCACTCCAGTCTGGTTTTGAATTCCGAGTTGTCTTTCTCCGAGACCTTTGCCAAATCTGATCTGCTATTTAACCATAGATAGAGGAAGATGGATTCATACCTTTTATGGGTTGAATAGTAAAGTATCGACTGAAATTTGAATTCATTTTGTGATTTCCCTTGACGCACCGATGACCCTTACACATTGTGCATATGAAAAGAGGTAAACACAAAAACCGCAAAAAGGGATCACCTACAAATTAAATGCGTGTAGATATATTAGATCAATATTTATCTATCCCCGAACCAAGTAAATTGTGATTTTCTAAGCATAGCTTAGATGTGGCACAAAGCCGAAAGTATAGTGCACTTAGTCGTAATTTTTCTAGCGATTCAATCTTGCTAACCATTAGAGCACGTTGAACAAAGTAAATGCTTATAGACTCACATATAAATGTAATCACCTTTACCCAAACCAAGTAAATTCTTATAGACTATGTGGTCAAGGCAACCATCTTTATCTTCTCCTCAAACTCCTTTATTACATTATAGGAAATGATGGTCGAATTGCTTTGAATAACAATTCATTATATGCTTAAAGGTCCGTCTGTATTCTTTACATATCCCCGAAACAAATTAATGATTATAAACGTATCTACATATCCCCGAACCAAATAAATGATTATAAACATATCTACAAATATCCCGAACCAAATAAATGATTAAAGACGTATCTACATATATCCGAACCAAGGAAATGATTATAAACGTATCTACATATCCCCGAACCAAGTAAATGATTATAAACGTATCTACATATCCCCGAACCAAATAAATGATTATAAACATATCTACAAATATCCTGAACCAAATAAATGATTATAAACGTATCTACATATATCCGAAACAAGTAAATGATTATAAACGTATCTACATATATCCGAACCAAGGAAATGATTATAAACGTATCTACATATCCCCGAACCAAGTAAATGATTATAAACGTATCTACATATCCCCGAACCAAGTAAATGATTATAAACATATCTACAAATATCCTGAACCAAATAAATGATTATAAACGTATCTACATATCCCCGAACCAAGTAAATGATTATAAACGTATCTACATATCCCCGAACCAAATAAATGATTATAAACATATCTACAAATATCATGAACCAAATAAATGATTATAAACGTATCTACATATATCCGAAACAAGTAAATGATTATAAACGTATCTACATATCCCCGAACCAAGTAAATGATTATAAACTTATCTACATATCCCCGAACCAAATAAATGATTATAAACATATCTACAAATATCATGAACCAAATAAATGATTATAAACGTATCTACATATATCCGAACCAAGTAAATGATTATAAACGTATCTACATAGCACCGTACCAAATAAACGATTATAAATGTATCTACATATACCCGAACTAAATAAATGATTGTAAACGTATCTACACATATCCCAGAACCAAATATATGATTATAGACGTATCTACATATCCCCGAACCAATTAAATGATTATAAACGTCTCTACATATCACCGTACCAAATAAATGATTATAAATATATTTACACATCCCTGAACCAAATAAATGATTCTAAACGTATCTACAAATATTCCCGAAGCAAATAAATGATTGTAAACTTATTTACATATCCCAAACCAAGTAAATTCTTATCGACTCAAATATAAATTACGTATTTTTATCTATTTCCGAAGAAAGTAAATGCTTATACTCTCAAATATCTCTATATAAAAATTCTGTGACTTCCGTTAGTCCGTCACACCCTCTAAAATAACCATACATTGAACCATCGAAATCAAAATTTGGAGAAGGGCAGACAGATAAGGATGTACAAAGTACAGTTGGTTTTATTAGCTTAGTGTAATAAATTTTCTTTCATTTTGGGGGAAAAAATGAAGTTTTCTTGTTTAACATACAAGATGCTGCCGCTATTTAAAAAAAATTTAATGGTTAAAATAACAAATACTTATTTAATAAAAATGCATCATTGTTTTTTGCATATCTTTTCTTCAAGTTTATATATATATATATATATATATATATTATATAAAATAAAAATAAAATATCTATAAGAACACCGGATTTTATATCTTACTGTTCTTTCTTTTATTTATATACATATATATATATATATATATATATATATATATATATATATATATATACACTACCCATCAATTTTCATTTCATTTTTCGTTTCATCTTTTGGAAGTGCTATCTGATGATCCGGTGTCCTTTAAAAGTGCTCTGATGAAATATTATAATGGAACCTTAAAGTGGTCTGTTTTTCTTTAATATATATATATATATATATATATTATATATTATATATATATATATATATATATATATATATATATATATATATATATATATATATATATATATATATATATATATATTCTGGTAAAAAATAAAGCATAGTAGTAGTACTGTAAATATAAACACAGTAGGGAGAGTTTCAAATGGGCAGACAATTTCAAGTGTAGTAGAAAAATTTCAAATTTTATTTTTTTATTTACTAGAATATTTTTCAACACGCTAACGCGGGTTGAAATCCTTATAGTATTTAGTATTCTTGAAGTTATCGCTAACATATGGCTAATAATTTCTAGTAATTAAAATCGGTTATCCAGGCGTAAAATGAAATTGGCCTGCCGAGTTCAAATTTTGGTTTAGTTTTTTTCATTTATTTTCGCACTAATGTTAATGGTAATATTATCATCAGTTTCCTTATATGAAAACATTCGATATACATTGATTGAACAGCCAGTGCCACTGTTGATTGAAATTTATAAAATCTTTCTTTTAAAACAATTTTTCGGGAAAATAGATTTCTCAAGTCCGATAACTCTTATCGTTCTTTCCAGTAATGATGGTAGCTTCATTCCTAATCTTTTTTTACAAACAGAACTGGATGTCATCGTCTTGATTATGTCATTATTCTCTCTTCGAGGAACGAGAATGTGATATCCATTTTAGTAGTTACTGCTCTTGAAAGTCCTCTTGAAAGTGATGTATTTTTTGTTACTTAGTACAATTCTTTATTTGCGATTCTTTAGCGCCAGGTCACGAGGTTCGAAGAAAGATTGTTCTCGCTAAGCCCTATATGTTTCATTTGCTCGAAGTCATTTTAATCATTGATCTGAAAAAGCGGTTTTATACAGAAGACATTTTCGATATTTCTGAACGAGTTGGATGCTACGTATGAAATCCACATGAAAGCCGCAATAAAACGAGGCTATTTAAGAACATGGCTCGAATGTTTAGGTTAATGCTTTAGTTTTGCAACATCTTACATTGCTGTACGAAACTACCTCTAAACCAGCCTATTCTCTGTTCATTTTTCTTCATCTGCTATACTAAATTCGTTATTAACATCTATATACCGAAGTATTTTAAGTGTTTAGTAATTACTATACTAATTCCAGACCCTGAATGTTTATGATGGATTCAGGGTACATATCATCAATGGTTGTGATTGCATAATTGGCAAAGTATTTGGCGGTTGACATTTGTATTCCTAGTTGACAATATCTATGGACGCTCAATGAAGATTGAAAAAATATGAACGGAATAAGAAGATACAGAAAGAAAAAGTAAAAGAATAAGTGTCAATGAATAATCTTAACTAACTCCCATGGAATTTTCACAGGTTCAATTATTTATTTAATATTTTTATTTTTATTTATTTATTAGTGCGACAACAAAAGGAGAACATGACTAAAGAGCGTGTGTACGCTATCCCGTGCAGCTGCGGAAAGAAATATAAAGGGGAGACGGCCGCCTCTTTAAGGTAAGGTTTCAAGAACACCAGAAAGCTGTAACACGAAGGGAAGTGGAAAAATCAGGCATGGCTGATCACATATGGGAACCAGTAATAAGGAGAGCCAGAGAAAAGCGAAAAAAAAAAACACGAAAAAAAAAAACAGTTGCATTATGAGCTCTGGTAAAAATATGTAATGATAACAGCACAAAAAATTCAATATGGGCACTGGTAAAAATCATTGCGGAAGACATTAGGTTTATAATACCCAGAAATTCATAGACATGGCACAGTGGATAAAGGCGTTAGTTAGATCCAGTGACAGGACCAAAAGAGTGTGAGTTCAATACCCGGTTAAGGCAGTGGAGAAATTTCAGAGGGAAATTAATAAGAGATAACTGATAACTAACACCCATTAGACATGGCACGTGGAACTAGAACAGTCTACCCCAGTGAGCGAAATAAAGGGTTCAGTTCGACATTCCAACCATCTGAAGAAGGCCGGAGCGTACAACGGCCCAAACGTTGTAATAAATATGGCGACAAAGATGAGGAGAATAGTAATACATAATACCTCATCTCAGAAATATAGACAGATACAAAAGGATTGATGTATGGAAAAGGTTAAACTCATCTCAATCAATCATCTCAGTCAAATTCCTTCCCTGTATTGAAAGGTTTTCGTAAAAACAGTGCATATCCTCGCAGATTATCCTATTTAGAAATACCATTTTTCTTTACCGTATTTTCTTGTGTATAATACATGAAATTTTAACGAAAACTAAAGACAAAAGCTGGGGATCGTATTATACACAAGTACGCGCTTTCAGAAATGTTTACTTAGTTTAACCATTATCATTTTTATAAAAAGTCCTATTATTGAAGTTTGGATAACTCGGCTGCCTTCTGTCTGGAAACGCGGTCTGATACAGCCGTGTAGCCACGCATCTATCACAATTCACGCGGCTATATGTAAAAATCATATCCGCCTACTCACAATATGAATATCTTGCCATTGTTAAACAGAACACTTCTCAGTTAACTCGCTACTACGCACGTTAAATGCTGAAGACAGACGAGCCACAAATGTACACGAAAGACTAATGTAACCTAGTCTAATGGCAACACAGCGCCATCTATCGTAAACTTTCTTTAAACTTAATAACTCAAAAACGAAGGATTTGTAGACATATGTTTATATAGACATTTTTCTTTGTTTTGGTGTGAGGAACCCACCTCCAAAGTTTGTAAAAGTATTTTTGATACACTTTTTAAAAGTCCTTAGTACAAGGGTCAGTAAAATGCTACGGGCAAAAATACCACTTGGTGTATCAAATAGTAAGGTGACCTAATTCGTATATTTCACTTAATTTCTTACTACATCTCGATAAAAATTAATCTGGCATAAGCCCATCAGTTTGGGTCATCCAGTGAGGATTGAATTCAATTTCTTCATGTCACAACTCTTCTGGGTGTAGGCAATCATGACTTTCTGTTGATTCCTTTTTTAATCTGTGGATTGCTATGGCCTTTCTTGGGAAAAATAATGGAAGGGTTCCTCCTTGACCATGATTTGAAATTCAAAGTAGTCTTTCTCTTAGATTGGCTGTTACGCAAAGCTAGAGACCTCAGTTTACTCTACTACTTCACATAACTGGGTAGAGAGAAGATTCATACCTTTTTTCAAGGATATTAATGGAAAAGTGAATGCAACTGACAAGAACAGAATTTGAACTCTACACACCGATTCCACTTTGCGCGCTAGTAACTGTTACGTTACTCGCACATTCCATTGAATTAAGTATATTAGCGAACTGTCACGATAGTCATTACATTAGCAGTTATTTACTTAACTTAGCCAGTCACAAGGCCGCAGTAGTTGGGCCCCAAATGAGAATTGGACGAACGAGAATTGTAAAATTCTCCATGTACCGAACTTTAGGGGGTGGTAGAAACAAAAAGGATATTTACACTTAGAATTATAAAGAGTTGAAATTTCGAGGTCATATAATGAGGAAAGAATGCTTGAGGAACTTGACACTCACAAGATATACTGAAGAGAGACAAGATCTAAATGTAAATAGATGGCAGAAATGGAAGTGAAAGATAAAATGAAAAGATATGAAATAAATAATAACAGAGCTACAAAAATGTAAAGACGTAAAAATGAAAAGATAAGAAAATATAATAAAAATAGAAAGTTGTGGAGAGTCATGATCGGCCACATTCTGAAAGAACTCGGCGTATAGAAAAAAAAGAAGAAAAATTGTTTCCTGGCGAGGTTCCTGTTCATGTATTTAATTATTTTAATAATATTTTATAATATATATATATGAGTGAATTTGCATGTACTTGTCTTGGAGGCTTTCACAATGACCTGCGCTGATTCTAATCAAATTAATAGGTGTCCTGTTGATGTGATTTCTAATGCAGAACCTTGCAATCTACCTGGGGCATTATTTTTACGATGGTGATGTTATTGAGGGCAGATTGCGCTGATCAAGGTCAGAAAATGTGAGATTTGTAAATTATGCATTACTTAATTACATTAAGCCAGGGAATAATTCAATGAAAAATTTTTCCTCGCAATATCTTGTGTTCCGTCAAAGAAAGACAGAAAGAAAGATTGAAGGGAAAGAAAGAACCAATTAATCACGTAACCAATCAATCAATCAATCATTACATCAATGATGTATAAGAATTTATTTTATTGCTTTTCGTTCAATTTAGTAGATTTGTCTTTTTATAGCCGTTATTAATTTGGGTCATGTAAATTCTTTCTTATAATTCTACAATCGGCTGAATAAAACTCGTAATTGTGGAGCACCAATTGAAAATCGAACTCTAAGACAATAATAACCTACGAAAATATCTTGCGAACCAAGATTCATTATTTACAGTATTCGGACTATTCTCCTCATCTTTGTCGCCATATTTATTACAACGTTTCGGCCGTTGTAGGCTCCGGCCTTCTTCGGGTGATTGGAATGCCGAACTGAACCCTTTATTTCGCTCACTGGGGTAGACTGTTCTAGTTCCAATGAAAGTTCTCCACTGCCTTAACCGGGTATTGAACTCACATTCTTTGGGTCCTGTCACTGGATCTAACTAACACCTTTATCCACTGTGCCATGTGTCCAGAGGGAAATTAACAGGAGATAACTGATAACTGACATCCATTAAACATGGCACGTGGAATTTATCAAAGAGCTCTAGATAAATAGCAGGAGCACTGAACAGTATGTGACAGCAATATTCTAATCATGGGCGAATGGTAGACATATAGATATGTAGGATATACTCTGAAAAGTAAAATTATCTAGCACGACACAATTAACCATCTTTCTTAGCAGCTGACCTAGCAAT
Source organism: Acanthosepion pharaonis (assembly GCA_903632075.3). NCBI lineage: Eukaryota > Metazoa > Mollusca > Cephalopoda > Sepiida > Sepiidae > Acanthosepion > Acanthosepion pharaonis. The sequence continues at coordinate 92,521 of CAHIKZ030005505.1, read as the reverse complement.
GGATTCAATATAGTCTTTTCACTTCATATCAGAGAATGTTAGCCCGAGAAGACGTAACAATTTACTGTCATGGAGGTTAGCATTAGCCATGCTGATGGAAGGCAGATATGCGAAAATGAATGTAAAATACTGGACCGAGTTTCGAATTCGGACAGTCTGAGTGTCATTTTCTTCTTCACTTTGGAACATGGAAGAAATTAGGATATTTCGATTCTGTAGAAATAGCGTATCATATTCCAGATATTGAGGTCCGAACTGGTGGAAGTAAAGATGTAAGCTATGCTTAGGATTTGGTTTGGTTTGGTTTGTTTTACGGCATACCAACCTCAATGGGTCATTTAATGCCGACAACTTTTTTCCTGGTAATATTTTTGTTTTGTCAAAAATCTATTGCCGGTAATATTTTTCCTCAAAAATGTATAGCTGATAATATAATTTCAAAACATGTATTGCTGGTAATATTTTTTTCAAAAATGTATTGCTGGTGATAGTTTTCCTTCTTTAAAAATTTATTTCTGGTAATAATTTTTTTACAAAGTATTTCTTGTATCAAAACCTAGTTTTTACACTTTTATACTGCTTTTTACCTGAATTTCGAGGTTAACTCTTTCCCCATAGCTGGGACCTTAACAGGTGCTACCCCCCCCCCGGGTCAGGATGGGCCTGGGAACACCTGCAATTAATTCGTTATTACCATTTTTGTTTTAACTTGGCTAAGGAATTCCTTCGATGTTTAGATAAATGTTTTCCACAAAACGAAACCATTTAAAAATGACAGTCGGCATTAGACCTTTCCTCTAATAGGCCATGCCCTATCGTATACCAAAGATTAAAGAACTAGTCTGGTTGAATGGTTGAATAACGATAAAACATTCAGACAGGAAATATTGATATTTAATAGAATTTAATTTAATTTGGTAAAATAATGTTTCTTATCAGGTGGGTAGGTTTGTTTTGAAAATTACAACTGAAAATGCTGTTTTTAACCATTCACTTAAATACACCAACCTTCGATAGATACATACATACATGGTGATTGTCACATCTTTCTCAGATAAGAATCGCCTCCTCCCACTTAACATCACTTGTAATGGCTTACATCCCACTTCAGCGTTTATGGCCCCTAAAATGACTCTTGAGGCCGGCATTTAATTTCATAGGTATCATGCATATAAAACAGATAAAATATTCAATTGGATTTATTGGATCTACATGATATACAACTCTCCTGCGTATCACCATGTGCCTTCTCAGTCCAGATAATGATCTGAAAACCTCATTGTAAACACTTATTGTTGGCAGGACGATGAAGCAAGCTTGCATAGCTGTCTTGCTTCTGGTTGCTATGATGACTTTTCAGATGATTTACCTAAATCTCGACAGCATCATGTGTTTACACACACCGCATTTCCAAGATTGCATATTAGCTAGCAAATCAGAGTGAATGCCTTTTCAGCGATCTCGCTTGATCTTGTGCATGACCGAGACATTTATCCTCAAAGGTATTGCATCCTTCCCTTATAATGTGTCTCCTCTCTGTACGATTTAAAGTCAGTTCTTCCCAATTCTGCCCATCCATGTGCAATGCATTCAGATTATTCTTCAAATTATCTTTAAACCTCTTCCTAGGATTGCATTGTGGACGCTTTAAAAAAAAATTTTTAAAGTTGTATAGTCATCCTGTTATCTCCCATTTTCTCGTGTCTTGTCCATCGCATCTCGTTGAGGATCATTATTGTTTCAATGCTGTTGCATTCAGATCTTTGGAGAGCAACAATTTGGAACCAAAATCTGTTAAATATTCGTCTTGGTGGAATCGCTCAAGCCATTTTATATGCTTCCGGTATGAAGTCTAATGTCTCAAAAAAGTACAGCAGAGATGTTAAGACATACGCTGTATACACATTTACTTTAATCTTGATGGTAATGCTTTCATCTAACCAAACCTTACTTTCCAATTTTCCAAATACAACACTTGCTTTCTGAATGCGTGAAAAATCTCAGCATCCAAGATACCGTCTTTTCATATAATACTACCAAGGTATGGGAAATTGTTACCAATCTTCAACATGGTAAGTATTATTGGCTCTTTGGAGGGCACACTATGTGGTGGGGTGAACATAACGTTTGACACAAGTGGTAGAGAAGCGATCCATTATTGCTTCCCAATCATACTCCGTATGTGCTATAAAGTTTACATCATCAGAAGATAGCAAATATCGAATCGGACTCTCAAAGTTCTTGGATTTGGTGTTGAATCTTCTGATATTGAAGACTTTTCGTGATGTTCTAAATCTCAAGGAGACTTCTGCCTCACATTCCTCGAAGGCATGTGATAAGAGCACAGTAAATCAAATTGAAAAAAGTGTTGGTACAAGAATGTCACCCTGCTTTACTCCATTGTGTACTGCAATATCACCTGAGAGTGAGCCGTTGAATGTCATACAAGCTTTCATATCGCTAGGTAGCTGTTTCACTAAGTAGACAAAAGTGGTGGTGGTGGTTGGGGGCAATCAATCTGGTACAATGATACTCGCTCTTCAATTCATTTCTCCTGCAGCTGTCTTGCCGAGAAATTCCTATCCATAGTACCTCTGCTCGCTCTAAAACCACTTTCTGCTTTCTGAAATAACTAGAGGTTATATGTTGTTCAACAATATATTCGAAAAGATCTTACGAACTGATTCAAGAATGATGATTCCTCGGTTACTATCACATCCAGATGTTGAATCCTTGTCTCTAAAGATTGAAACCAAGATTCTATAAATCCAATCCTGAGTCACAGGAGTGCCTTCCTAAACCAGAGCGATCAAGTTGAAGACGGCTGAAGCAACACAGTCCCAAACAAAATGCAGTAATTCTGATGGAATGCCATGAAGTCCAGATGCCTTGCCTATGTCAATTGGTGTGATGGCGAGATTTACCTCTTGAAGTGTGAGCAGGATGCTCGTTTGATGAAGTAACTCACTCTGTGGCAAATTACCTATGACTGTAGATGGATTAAAGAACAGGTTCGTAAAATGTTTGGCCATCGAAATGATGTGGTAGCATCAAAAACTTCACAATACAAATTCTTTGAGTCATGCCTGTCAGAGTTACTTTGAACTTTTTTATAGATGTTACGCCAATTATTTTCATCTTTCTGAGCCCACGCTGAAGGATTGCTTTCTCTTCTTTAAGAGCTCGTTCGCTGCCGGACAGTTTTCTGATGAACTGCTTAACAGAGATAGATGAATAGAGTGTTTGATTTTGAATAACCACTCAATATTATCATCATTGTTATCAAACCACTCCTCATGACTGTTAATCTCCAACTTCATGAACTTTGGTTTTAAAATTCTTTATCCTGTTAGCTAAAGCTGTCCGAGCTTCCAACTGTGTCAGTTTGGACTCATCAAAATGTTTGGGAACTTTCACCTCATTCATCTGAATTTTTTTCGAATACGCTGCTTTCGAATTTTTCGAATACGCTGCAGGCAATTTGTGATCTGTGTCGCATTCAGAACTACGTAGTAGACGAACATTGCAGACATTTCTAATGTCCCTCCTCTCTGTTATGATAAAATCTATTAAATGACCATGCTTCGATCTGGGATGAATCCAGGTAACCATATGCTTCTCTTTTTTGACGAAAGAAGATATTATTGATTACAAGATCAAGCCAAGAACAAAATTCAAGTTGATATAATCCATTACTGTTCATCTTTCCAATGATATAGGAGCCAAGAGCTTCCCAGGCCCCATGTTGTTTACCTACTCTTGCAATAAAGTCTCCAAGTACTATCATTTTCTCTTCTGTTGGGATTGATCTTATAACATCTCCAAGAGTTGTATAAAAAGACGTAATGTTCTCTTCCTTTGTCGTAAGATTTGGAGCATATATTAAAATAGGTACCTCTAAGAGATTGCTAAAAAAAGAACATAGCACGAAGAAAAAGACGCCAAACTTGACGAAAACAAAATTTTATTGTCTAAATGTTTATATTATTATTAAGAGGAAAGATCAAAGTATTTTTGGGGTATTTTTTACATTTTTTAATCGTTCTTAGCACGTCCAAAACTTTCGTTAAAAATCTTGTTTTTTTGAGTCAGCAAAATTGAGCATTTTTTGCCATTATATAAAAAAACTGAAAATCTCACTTTGAAATTCTTTTAAATATCAATTATCATTTTTTCAAAACTTATTTTAAGAAAATCAGAAATTATAATGTTTATTTAAAATATTTTGAACCAAGTTTAACTTAGCTTCTGCGCCGAAAAGATGTAATTTGAAAATAAAACAAAGGAGGTCATAAACTTTCTCATCATTTGACAGGTGATGAATGACATATCAACGGATTCCGTGAGGATAATTTGTTCTACAGAAGGAGAAAAGTGAAATTATTTACATTTAAAGGAACAAATTATTTACCTCGTCATTTTTAAGGAAATCTTTCAGCGCTCTAATTTTTTTTTTTTTTTTGTACTTGGCTTTCACCTTTACGTTTACGATGCTTGATGGAAAATATATTATAAAGAAATTAAAATAAGTCTGTTAAGAGTGAGATAAAATTTCATCTTTCATAAGAAAGGTATCTAATTAATTTATGAAATTTTATCAGAAGTGTACATAAAATACTATAATTTTATGTACATTTATTACATTTTACAATGTTATTTGTATTTCCATTCATTTTATTAATAATTTTGATATTTCATTTATGGAAAAATGTCATAACTGAGATTAATATAAAAATAAGATCATATAAATTTCATAAGATGATACTGATACTTGTAGGTACCCTTCTCAGTTGAAATTGAAAAATCAAATAAACTTCTCCACACGTGTTTCGCAAAAGTAAAGGCCTTAAAAGCGGATAACAATGCTTAACTCAAATAACACAACTTTATTGTATTCTGGTTGGTCTTCCGTACTTTATACAGTCCGATTATAAACACAAAATTACATTTCTTAATTACTGCGGATCTTCTGATTAGTCAAAATGATACAATTTACAACGCGCTAAAAAAAGATCTATCTCATAAGGACATTTAGGAAACCCGATGCGGCTTTTAATTAATTTTATAATATTTTAACAACTTAAATATAAAAATCTACTATAATAAAAAATAACAAATAATTGTATTAAATATTCATTTTTAATCGAAAAAATTTTTTGCTTTCAGAAAATATTGTCCATATTCATAAAAACAACTAGAAGCAAATAAAAGCATTTGAAGTTAAATAATATATTTGTTTTATTGAATTTTGTATGTTACAATTCAGAGCTGATTTTCAGGTAGGAGGTCCAATTAAAAACAAAATAAAACATGATTTGCATTCCTCAAAGGCTTGCTTTTAACTATTGTAATCACTAAAACTGACGCGATCGAATTTCTAGCGTTTTCATAAAATTCGTTATCGGGGGATAATAAATTAAAAAAAATATTTCTATCGTGACTTTAATAAAAAAACATATTTATAATAATTTCGATCATCTGTGAATAGTTTCTGAAAGTTTCATTAACATCCGACAATTATTTTTATTTTTGCAAGATTTTCCAAATTAATGTATGTCACACAAAAAAAAAAGTTCTAAAAATTGCATATGTTATTTTACTAGTTCCGGTGACACAAAGGGAAACAAGTTTTTTTAATCAAAATTTAGAATGTTCTAAAAAGAAGAAAATTTTTTTAAAAATAATTAAAATAAACTTTGATCTTTCCTCTTTATAAGTATATAAACATTTAGGCGATAAGATTTTGCTTTCGTCTAATTTTGCGTCTTTTTCATCATGCTATGCTCTTTTTTTAGCGATCTCATTGAGGTAACTATATTAAAAGGAGTGATAAATAACGAATATCTATTGAAGGAACGTAACGTTTCATCATTCGATCATTGATGTTTACATGGCTGCTCTACCTACACACCACAGATCTTCGTATGGTAAACCAAAGACCACAATCCTTTTTCACACCTTTTGATTTACTAGACCAGAATACAGTGTATTTTGATGGCACTTCAAAGAGATAATACTCATCAGACAAGCGTGTTTCTAAGAAAGCAGCTATATCAATGTTCAAGCTCTGTAATTCTATGGTAACAAGAGCTGTTCTTCTTTCTGAGCGGTTTGTGTTTTCACAATCCAGAAGAGTTCCTACATTCCAGTAACCAATGTTGAGTTGAAGTCTTTGTTTTAGAAATTGTCTCGTTTTGTTCCTGTATTAAATGCAGCACCGTTAACCGCAGTAAAATAACCAGCTTGGATTGGACAGAAAATGTCTGTTGCATCTTTTCTAGCACTATCCTCAAAATCTGGGGGAGAAGTGCTCTCCCTAAATAGGGCTGCTCAGATGCAAGAAACTCCATTCAAATCATTCTCTGTCCGTAAAGACATGATAATATTGTTAGGGTAAATCGCCTGCCACGCATATGTAGACTCCTGGCTATATGCTTACGACTAGTTAAATCTACACACGTCATCACTACTCCCTCACTTTCAAGTAAAATCAGTTCTATAGAAAGCAGATAAGAAATCCTTGAGAATCCAGAATAAGATGAGAAAATATTCTGAAACAATGAGATAAGATGCTGAGACATCTGCAGATTATTGGATTATAATGACAAATGCATGTGCAACTTGGCTGCCACTCTCTGAGCTTCACTAATTAATACCAGTGACAGGCGAAGGCAAGATAATTAGTAATCACTTCAACCGAAGGTTTTCCTGAGTTTTTCTTCTCATCAGATGTCACATACATATATGCACATAAATGCATGACATCACGGTAGATAGCTGTTGATCTCACGAAAGGGTCCATCCGCTATTTGTCAGGTCTTATTTTTATCGTATTGGGCGACTAGCAAGCCTCGTCACTATTCAAGCCTGTTGGAGGAACTGGTTTAGTGGCTGATAACCCGACTATAAGGCAGGTAGTACTGGGTCACATATTACCAGTAGCACCCATCAAGTGACCTAACATACATACATACATAATGGCTAGTTACTCGTTTTCCGAGCACATCCGTCTGCTATGGCAGATAACCATTCCTTGTTGCAGACGTCTGCTCAGGCATATTTGTGTTGGTTCAACACCCATAGAGACTATGTGTGGAACTTAATTACAGTTTTTGGGAGATAACGCATAATCTGGCATCGTAAGCAGTTTGAACAACGCCAGTACGCTTAGATACTTGCTCACGGTGACTGGCGAGCACAGGCATCGACGGCTTACAAACAGTTCTATCTATCCAATTTCTCTGATATGGTACGCGGTTCTCAGGCACATAGGTTCGGCTCCCCACGTTGATAGCATCAAGAAGTCACCTTCCTAACAAATCAACTAAGATTTGAACCTGAGTCTCATGGTTGGAAAACGCACGTTCTAGCCGATCACCATGCGCCCATATACATACATACATACATAGAGAAGGAAAGAGAGAAAGAAGGACAAACTAATAGTTATTTCTTCAATTTGTTATCTTCCTGACTGATTGATTCATATTTTTTTACAGCTTATCAGCCCTTTGCAGTTTATTTAAAGCCAGGAAATATTTTTGATAGTAATTTTTCGATAATAATGATTTCCTAATACAAGTCTTACTAATTAATCCATAGCTGGAGGGAGAAGAGGTGGATTCATACCTTTTCTAAGGGGTTTTGTGCATGTGAATATAATAAACCCACATGCAACTGAAACTCGGTTCAATTAACAATTCCCAGCCATTACCCGTTACACCACCAGCACATATTTCCAAGTGGTCACCCATCTAGGTATTGACCAGATTCGACATTGCTTAACTTCGGTGATCGTACGGGAATCTGGTGTTTCAATGTAACGTGGCCATAAGCCATTTATGTTTCTGATATTCTTATAAAATCTTTCTCCTTTTTCCTAATGTAACATAAATGTAGATATTTATTAAGCCACTGGGTAAAATCTTAGTTCACTAAGTGCGGATAGAAGTCACTTGTTCTGTATTCCTTTATTTTTTTGCATCATCCATCATTACCCCCACCCCCACGCCCGATTTAGTTTTTCTTCTTTGATTTTTCCCCATTTTATCATGATCAATAAGGCTCGACAAGTTGAATGATTGAATGAAAAAGATAAACAACGAATGGGGAATTGGATTAGGTTCTCGCAAACAAATGCGTTTGAAAGGAAACACGAGATTAATAGAAAGAAAAAGCATGCAATTATCTCGAATAAATATAGAACAACGCATATGAAAAGATTATTTGAATTACTCTACTTTGAGAAAAGAAAATAGATTTTTATTAAAAAGTCTAATAGTAAGTGTTTTCGTTTTGTTTTGTTTTTAGGAGAATACATATAGAATGTTATTCCGGTTACGTTTAAAACCGATAATTAACTGTATTATTGCTATTAAATAAAATGTAATTTTTTATAGATTCTAACAGTTTTAATGTTTAAATCAAATATTATAAGCCAAAATACCTGTCGATGTAATTACGAAGCATTTAAGTGTCAATAATCTGTAATATTTGCTGAGATTACTTTGGTAGTGTTGCAGTAGTACGGCACTTAGCAAAAACACACCTTTACCCCCACAAAGGATGTAACGATATCAGTGTCAGCCGATATCTTGTTGAAGGAAAAAAAAACATCTGAAAAATGTTACAAAAAATTGTTTCGATAGTTATTGTCAGGACGATTATCAACTAAGTGAAGTGAACTACATAAGAACCATGTCAAATGAACCTAACACTGAGTGTAGCCAGTACTTGATGAATGACTTTTCTAGATGAAAGCTGACAGGACAAAGGACGTTTTTCCTCTAGACAGTGGTCACTAGCAGCCGAAAACAGTGGATAGCTTTCCGCGATTCGAAAAGGAAGGTGCACGTCTGCACGCTTTTTTGACCGCTCAATACACCTTACCCCTGCCTCGATCGTCTACAGAAGAAGGCTACAACCAGATTAAAATTTATCTACTGCTACAATTTCGTCTCATGATTTTATTTCGTGGATAATGATCTGGCCCAAGAGTTATTTTTAAACCACAGTCGTATGAAATTTTTTTCATATTTTTGCACTAACGCAAATATTTTCAATATAGATGCCTTCTTCCTCACCTCCAAGCTGAGTTTGATTTTGGCGCACTTCAAAGGAGACTATGTTGTCTTCCACCCCAGTAGTTCATCTAATCCTTCCACTGTAACACATGGTAATAAGCTCACCTCTTTGACCTAATTGAAGTCATTACTCACTTAATTACATACTTGCACCAGATGCAAATTTGGTTGAAATTTAATACAAATATTTTTCCGCTTGCCCAAGTATTTTATTGTTCACTCACTTTTCTCAGAGATATTTTCCTGCATTACAGGATATTTAATTAAACCACCATAACTGAGGAGAATTTTACTCTGACACCATTGTACAATATTAAGTCAATACTTTTCCAAGCAGCTGAATTGTATCGTATTTTTTTAAACAAGAGGTTTGGGAATATATCTTCCCCAGATTCATCTCCGGCTAACAGTCTTCAATTTGGGAAAACCCATGACTTGCCGTTTCCAGTCGTCACTTGGGATATAGCAGATGAATCCAACCTGCTTGAATGGGGTGTCCTAAACATAACCCCCCAGAAACTTAGAAGACTCTCCATATGTAAGACCACATTTTTTCGTTCTCCTTTCACTCTGTTTGACAGTGTAGACATATGATATATTATTCTCTGTGTGGAACACGTGTAAATATGTATATATAGTTTTGTGTATGTCTTAATGGTATAAAACTCTCTTTGAAAACAAAGCAGATTTGTCAGTCTCTTTCCTTTTAGGCTTTCCGTTACGTCCGTGAATTACAGTGTTATAATACCACAGATATAATAATGCCCATAATGAGCGAAATCGAATTGGGAGTATAGACAATTCTTCCAAACTCTCCTGTTTTCTGTCTTTTACATAAACAATATCTTTGGTGTCTTGCATTAATGAGTTCATGAAACCTTCAATAAGCTCTACTCTTTCAAGATAATGTTTTAATATATTAATGGGTCGATGGAAGCTTCAATGATACTGTTCTCTAGATTCAATGTGTTTTTGAACGCTTTCAGAATTCGGACAACAATTATTATGTAACAAAAGATTGGAATTATTTACAGAAATTAAGTTGTTAGCAGATATTTTTTCGGGCGTATATATTTCGATAGGATCGAATCGTATAGTAGTTGTCTGCTTTGAAACAATCAAATTCACTCTATTTGCAATCATGCCTGTCGACGAAGCCTAAAAGATACCAACTGCGACTCCTGAGAAAGCTAAGAAACCCTACCAAAAGGGAACGCCTATCTATTAAATGATTATCAACTTAAATATAAACTACCTATATCTACCTATTCCCGAACCAAACAAAGGCTAATACAGTGTAACCCGGATATAAGAGAGTTGTCGAGACCGGAGAAGAAGTCTCATATCCGGGTTCCTCTTATATCCGGGCTTGGTCTATTTTGTTTAGGTAAGTATGGGAACACTTTGGGACCAGAGAATATCTCTCTTATATCCGGGTTTCTCTTATATCCGGGTCTCTTATATCCGGGTTACACTGTAAAATCAAATATAATCGACCAATATTTACAAGGTACCACCAAGGACTTACTAAAGAGAACTGAAAAATCTATTCTAAATAATTTCTTTACTTTCTTTAATGTTAAAGTTTGGTTCTATGCGAAAGATAATAGCCTAAACTTAAATCGTATTAAAAGAAAAATTAACTTCAGTATGTCAATGTTTTGGGGTATTTTTAAAACTTTGGCACGTTCAGTCGTCAAATCACCATTATAGACGAAAAATGTAAACAACAATTTTAAAAACTTTCTTAAAAATCTAATAATTGTTCTTGGGATTTGGTTCAAATCAATTCAGTAAAATTAAGGATTAATTAACTGTATTTTGTAAAAGTAATGCTTTCTTTTTACTTGAAAATATTTTAACAAAGATATTTTCAAAAGTACGAAAAACTAGCGGTACAATAATCAAGAAATTAGTATTTATATTTTAAAATAAATTATATTTAACCTTATACAACAAATAGTTTACGAATATATTTTATTATATACGCTTTTATTGAACTTAGTAGAATGAATATTTTTTATATTATATTAGAGGTATAAAAAATAAATTAGGCAAAAACTAGTGAAATGATATTTTTGAGTTTAATCTATTCCTTTTATTTTTCTTTTTGATGTCATAAAATACTAAATTACAGCGAATGAGTTTTTTTCATTATTCCGGAATTAAGATTTGTTATAATATATTCCGATAGGGAAGAGTAGTAAAGGCAGTAATTCAGAATTATTTCCTTTTTTGATCATCCATACAAAAAATAATCTAACATCTGCTAGAATGAAAAAAAAAACAATTAAAATTCTTTTAAAAAGGTTTCACACTCGAAAAAGGAATTAAGTTTTATATTTTCCTATTCTTCAAACATGTCTTAATTTAATAAAAATCACTTTTCTTACGAACAGCAAGGGAATTAATTTCAACATCGCGTTTGAAAATTACAAGTATTTCTTTTTGCATAAATATTAAGTGTAGATTTTTTCTGACCAGTATCTGTCTATATTTCTGAGATGAGGTATCATTTACACAATTTACATTATTATAACTTTTGTCCTCATCTTGTCGCCATATTTATTACAACGCTCTGGCCTTCTTCAGGTGGTTGGAATATTGAACTGAACCCTTTACTTCGCTCACTGGAGTAGACTGTTCTAGTTCCACATGCCATGTCTAATGGATGTCATCAGTTATAATGGAATCGGTTAATTTCCCTCTGAAAATTCTCCACTGCCTTAACCGGGTATTGAACTCACACTCTTTGGGTCCTGTCACTGGATCTAACTAACGCTTTTATACACTGCGCCATGTCTCCCTGAAGACAAATCTGAAAGAAAATAATGAGTATTATTGAATTATTTATGTTCAGATTTGATATTGCATTATTTTTTTTTTTTTTACTGAAATAATATCTTCATGGTTTTGTCTTTATACAACTGTGAAAAAAATAAAAAGTACACGTCATATATCAAAATGGGGGAGGGAGGGAGGTAGACAGACGCCCAAAAATATTTTTATTTATAATATTTTCTAATAAAATAACGCATTCGGTATAGAATTCATTCATTAATGTTGTCTGAATCGGATAATTCCCTGACTTTTGCCATTTTTTAAACGAGGTAGCGATTTTTTCATTTCATTTCGGAAAAATATTCATCCATTTTGATGGTACCTATTATTTACCTATTCCTGAATTAAATAAATGCTTATAGACTCAAATATAAACGATTCTAAACTCGAACCAAGTAAATGCTAATAAACTCAAGTTTAAAAGATTTATATTTACCTATTCTCGAGCGAAGTAAATGCTTACAGACTCAAATCTAAACGAACCACATTTATTTATCCTGAACTAGGTACCGCCACGAGATCGCTAAAAAAGAGCATAGCATGATGAAAAAGACGCCAAACTTGACGAAAACAAAATTTTATCGTCTAAATTTGTATGTTATTATTATTAAGAAGAAAAACTTTTTTAAATTATTTTTAAAAATTTTCCTTCTTTTTAGAATATTCTAAATTTTGATTTAAAAAAAACCTTGTTTCTCTTTGTATCAGCGGAACTAGTAAATAACATAAACAATTTTTGCTAACGTACCGAGCAGTTCGTTAGGATCGAATTCATTACGCGACAGAATTAGTCTGTGACTATATGGCTAACCACCACACTACGATTAGTGCGTAAAATTATTTACTGAGTTTAGTTAAATAAGGCATAAGGCCACCGTAATAGTGCACCATGTGAGAATCCAACTCCTCAACTTTTATTTACAAAACCAATTTCTCCGCCATCGTACTATAGTATCACATTAAGTTAAAGATAAGTATATTAGCTTATCTTGATCTGGCACAGGGTCATGTTGGTGGAGCATCCAGTACAAATCGAATTCTACATTCGTTGTTTTTTTTCTACACTGATATTCACCCTGTACAAAACTGTTATAACGCAATTCGTAAAGTGCTTATAATATAAGTAATGCTTCGGCTATTAGCTGTGACACCTGTAATAATTAGTCTGAAGACTGACTCAAAATGGCTTCTTTTTCTTCTTACCTCTGACCTGGAGCTCTTTATTTATAATTATGGACTAGTTCATATAGTTACCAGGGGGTGTACTATTTACTCCACAACAACGACCGAAAAACCACCCGAGGTGAAAGTTTACAGAGTAAGAGGCACAGTTTATGGGGATATGTGGGGAAGATAACGGTTGACCTTCCACTGAAACAAGCCAAGATTGTAGTGATCGGGAAAGCATCCTCTTGGGAGTCGGTTCTACAAAGCAGCGATTCACGGGAAGAAGCTACTCGAGTGGAACTTACATATCACGAAATGAGGTTTGTTCGCTACAATGTGCGTGGCATAAAAGCTATTTTCGACACAAACATCCATTTATCGATCTGTTGCGATTACAAATTGATTTGATGAGAAAAAAAAGGAAGGGAATAATTGGATATCTTCATTGGAAATGTCCGTTTGACATCGTAAATGCGTTTTTCGTTTTTCAATCATTTCTTTTCTGTTTTTCATGGACAGACTGGAAAAAGCAATAAAGTTATGAATGTTACATTTATTGAAAGTTCCTAAAATATACAAATCATTCGGTTCTGTTGACAGAGCTGAATTGAGCTTAAATATTAGTCATACTCTGAACTACGACAAACCGTTGTGCAAATAAATTTCAGGACTATCTTGATGGTTTGTATTTTTAGTGGTTATATTTACCATGTTTGCATTAAACACGTAAACGAACGATTTAAATTGCCACCAGTGATGAGATCTGAACAGTGAACATTGTGAGAACACAGTCGACGACCGTATGTGCCTTGGAACGACAGACTTAATGAAGAGCTCATTTAGAAATCTCCCCTGAGGAAATATTCTCCGATTTCTTTCGAAGAAGCTACGAAATAATCGATTAGCGATGGATATTGGAAAATAGACTCGATGAAAACATTTCAAATCCTGGTTAGCAATCGATTGTTCCATATCGTGAACTCAGGGAAAGCGCAGAGCTCAGTTTTAACCTCAAATATCATTACACAAATATAATGCTGGTGTATGCAAATCAGAATAAAGACGACCACGTCTTATTAAACATGGTGGAATTTTAGCTATAGAAAGTATGGCGGATGCTTTGGGCCATTGTATGAGAGTGAAATTTGAAGCACTGTACTACGCAAGGGATATCAATTAAGAAAACATAAATATTCCATTTTGTAGGAAAGATATTTTCCAGTATATTCAGAAAATGGGACAGAAATAGTCTTCTTTTAAAAGAAAATGGAGTTCCATATAATGCAGTAATAGAACTTTCTCCTTATTAAGTGACTTTCACGAACAAGTCATTCTCCTTAGGGAAATCCGTCTAAATAGGACTGAACTATAGCCATTCTTTATTCTGTGTCGGAAATCAATTTCTTCAATTCTCACCATCAAAACAGATTTTTAATTCATTTTCTTTCCCCAGGCCAAAAAAAGAACAGAACTTGTCTTATTTTCTCACTCGCTATGACACCTTCCGCTTAAATCTCCAAATCCTTAACATCTTCCGGACAAGAGGGCAAGACATCTTGTCCCGAAAATAGTTCAAGCGCAATGGAAAAAGGCAAATGATAACACAAAGAATTTATTTACAAGTTACATAGTCTTTAAATGAGTGAAGGATTTTTTAGAAACAAATTGCGAACAAATAAAATATTCAGAATCTAATAAAATAAGCGAAGCATAGAATTCAGCAACTTAGATAAAAATGCAAGAGAAACAATTCCTACAATTATTAAACCTAGAAATAAATGTTGAGAAAAACTTCTACAATAAATATCAGTTTTTGTTTTAAGACTAACCTGGTTAGATATTCCAAAAGATTTGAGATTTTTTAAATTCGATAATGGAAAAAGAATAAAAAATTATAAATCTGTTAATGACATGTTCAGTAAATTTGCATAATAACATATTTTTGAATCGTTTATCTAACTGAATAAATTTTTTTAATTAAAAATAGAGGTTGTTGTTTCCGTTATATCTGTGTGTGTGTGTGTGTGTGTGTGTGTGTGTGTGTGTGTGTGTGTGTGTGTGTGTGTGTGTGTGAAGTAATCTGAAGATCGTGTGAAACTCGGGTTACGACAAGAACTATTCTGACAGGATTTAACGTTGGTAAGCTTTTCTTGCTCGGTGTAGCCAATCTAGACTTCAAGCACTTTACAAAGTAAAGTTTGCCTTTGGCCTTTATTCTCTTTTTTTCAGTGTTGTTTTTATTCGAGGCTGTATCTGGATAAGAGTTGTAGGTTTTGGCAAATTGTCCGTTGGTTCCATCAACCTTCTTTTGTTTTTCTTATATATATATATATATATATATATACTAGCACAGTACCTGTCAAAACTGATAGGATTATTTACATAACGAGCGGCGCTTCTATCTGAGATCTGAGTATCTGTGTGTTTTACCCAAGATCAAATTGTTGATCTCCACCTCTATAATAATCATCAATGTAATATCTGCATACTCTGTGAAACGTTTGACATACAAAAATATACATATATGAAGACACACTCTCTTAGATATACATGAATATTCGTAAAATTACAGAAATATTTGTTCGCAATTACAGTTTACTTTTATCTATCAAAGCCATTATGTCTCTTTGTAATTTATTGTCTATATTCAAATACTTAATGAATATTAAACTAAACAGCATTCTATTCATCATAGAATACTCAAAGTTTTATTCTGCACCAATTGTAACAAACCAGTTGCCTATAGGTTCGAGACAGTGGCATCAGTCATGTTGGCATATGTAGAACGTAGTTTAGTAAAATCCTTTAAAATTGATCGAGTTAGAAAGAAAATGACATAATGGAATGTCCGTATACCTGTGTTCCCCCTCACTGGAATATGATTGGCTGGTGTCCGTCATAAATACCAACGGACGTGTAGATACGAGAGTCAAAAGCCTTAGTGTGAAAGCTAAGTCTATAACGACCCCCATTAGACTACGCCATTGATCTACACTTCTTACCTGCGACTACGACGCGTACCAGACGATTACTGCTACCGTATTCTACTTGGTTATAGTAGCCAAAATCACTTAGCTGCTTCGTTCTAATATATCCCTTTCCGGGACATATCAGAAAGAGAGAAAAAAAGAAAGGAGGAAGATACAGAAAAGGAGAAAAACTGGGAAGGAGAACACGAAGTGATGCAAAGAAAAAGACTGAAATATAGAAAGTTAGAGTATTAAAAAAATGAAAGAAATTAAAAAATAAAACATCGAATTAGAAATGTACTGTTGATTTTCTCATGGGCAAGAGGCAATGCTACTTTGTTTTCACTCTTTCTTGCAAGAAAGCAAGAAAGAGAAAAATCGCCTCACATTTCTATTTCGATGATTTTTTAAATTTCCGAACATGGTCAGCACGTTGTTGCTATGTTCATAGTTGATATCATTGAGAGTTAGATTTTTCTTAAAAAAAACAAAAAACAACTGATCGTGTTCGGAAATTACAAAAACACCCCCATCCCTATAGACACATATACGCACGCACGCACGCACGCAACACACACACACACACATATATATATATATATATATATATACACAAGGGTTGGACAAAATAATTGGAACAGTTGCAAAATCCACTCCTATATTTCAGACTTATTATATTAAGAACTTTGTAATTGCTGGTTATATCTATTTTAAATACGTTTATTTATCTAATTTACTATCTTTGTCTTATTTATTTTTAGAATTTAGTCAAATTTAGGCTAAATGCGTGACCTCTCCGAGTTCGAAAAAGAGCTAATTGTTGAAGCTCGCGTGGCAGGAGCCGCGATCACTAAGGTTGCTGAACTGTTTGTTTTTTCACGAGCTACCATATCAAGAACACTGATGCAATTCGAGAAACAGGGCAAAACCTATGGCAACCGTAGCAATTCGGGCCGGACTTGCAAACTTACTGACAGGGACTGACGTGCATTGAAACGCCATGTGGCAAAAAATCATCGGACAAATGCGGCCAAAGTGACTGCTGAGTTGAATAACCATCTGAATAGTTAAGTTTCCACTAAAACTGTTCACCGTGAGCTCCATAAGGTTCCATATCATGGAAGAGCCGCTGTTAGGAAACCTCTTCTCTCCACTCGCAACATTCAAAAGAGGTTGAAGTGGTGCAGTGATCACAATGCCTGGTCTGTAGACCAATGGAAGCAAGTCATATTCTCAAACAAGTCCAGTTTTTCTCATTTCCCAACTTCAGGGCGAGTTTATGTGTGGAGGCAGCCCAAAGAAGTTTACAACCCTGACTGCCTTCTTCCAACAGTGAAGCATGGAGGTGGATCAGTGATAGTTTGGGCCGCCATACCATGGAAATGTCTCAGTCCAGTAGTTGCCCTGCATGGTAGAATAAACAGCAAAGATTACCTGAACATTTTGGGAGATTATGTTCATCCAATGGCCAAGACTTTATTCCCTGATGGTGACTGCATCTTCCAAGACGATAATGCTCCAATATATACCGCTCGAGTGGTTAAGAATTGGTATGAGAAGCATGAAAGTGAGCTAGAACACATGGAGTGGCCTCCCCAATCTCAAGATATCAATATTATTGAACATTTGTGGTGCATTTTGGAGCAACAAGTTAGGAGCCGCTATCCTCCACCGTCGTGTCGTAAAGAGCTGGAGAAGGTTTTAATGGAAGAATGACTGAAAATTCCTCTGGATGAAGTCAGGAAGCTGTATGATTCCATTCCTAGACGTATTAAAGCTGTCTGTGAGGCTAAAAAAGCAGAACCAACTCCATATTAAATAAATTTTCTTTGAATTTAATAAGTGTTTCAATTATTTTGTCCAACCCATATATATATATATATATATATATATATATATATATATATATATATATATATATATATAATAAAATAAAATAAAATAAAAATGGTAATCGGTATGGAATTTCCAAGAGGATAAAAATCCAAGGAGAGCTCTATGTCAGAGACAGGGCAAAATAATTAATTAATGAATATCAAACATTTATTGAGATATGTTTCGTTGAATAATTTAGATATGTTCTATCCATTTATTTTCAATTGGATCCTTTCATATTCCCAGATAAGCCTTTTGGTGTCGTTATTGAAGGACGAGAGAAAATCGCTGTGTTGATACGTATTTCTTTTATTCTGAGTACTTTCCACATAGAACAATGTCATCATCAGGCTATTGTTGGTTGCAAAACAAATATTGTAGTGTGCATTATTGTCGAAGACAAAATTGTTGTTTTCTTACTACTTATTTCATAAAAAAATCTCTCCACAACCATGCTTAGTTACCTCCCTTTAAACGGTGATCACGTCAGCGTTCTTCATTCCAAAAGAAATTTATCTTTCAGATGAACACAACAATTTTGTCTGCGACAATAATGAACACTACAATATTTATAGTCTACAAATTATAAATACTAGTAGTCATTTTTGTACAAAAAAAGGACCCACATTAAATGAAACATCTTACATCATAGGAGATGGCATCTTGAAGTGTGTATAAAATATTAAATCTGCATCCAAAATGACAAAAATAGGTATAAATATTTGATACATGCTTTTCCGGTGCGGTCTCATTGTTGCAGATGACACCACTCTGGACTGATGCATATTCCAACACAGGATGTAGCTAAAAATATTATACCTACCATAGTAACAAAACCCACTTCTTACCGAGACGATCGAAAGCACTTCAACAAACAAAGCAAAGATCAACTTTGGACAGTTTATCCAAAATTTCCATCACGATGTAAAACATTTTATTGAAAAATGAGAAAACATTGTCGGTTGAATTTAACAAAACTTATTTGGATAAATTCTTGTTTCCTACATATAAAATTATACATACAGTCATATAGATAAAGCCTAGAAAGGTGAAACACGTAATCAAATCTAGTTTCAATGAAACGTTTACCATTTGTAATTTTTTTAAAATTGATATCCTATTTTAAAAACATATATTGTCGACACATAAAAACGCATGGATAGACCTAAAAACATAAATCTTTTACTTTCAACCTATTCTGAAGGATTGGATGAGGATTTCTCTTATATTCGGTTTTAAAAAGATTATATGGATCTCTTGCTTTCAGGTCATTCTGAAAATGTGATAAGGATTTACCTTTAATTCGATCCTAAAAAATTGGGGGAAATATATTAACAACTTCCAACAGGAATTATTAATTACAAAGAAAAAATGTAGAAAAAGTCCTTCCCAGCCCCCCGCCATTAGAATGTCTGACAGTCAACTTCTTGAGATCAACTCTCTGCGTCTGCTCAGTGTCACGTTGACTGCTGACCTGAGATGGAACAAATACACTGAGTCAATTGCTTCGTCCACCGCGAGGAAAGTTGGCTCTCTGTGCCGCGCCAGGAAATTTTTCTCCCCGGAGTCGATACTTCAAATATACAAATCAACCATTCGCCCTTGCATGGGGTATTGCTGCCATATATGGTCTGGGGCACCTTCTGTTTACCTTGGAGTTCTTGACAAGATCCAGAGGCGGATATGTAATATAATTGGCCCTGATCTGGCATCTCGTCTACAATTGCTCCCTCACAGACGCGCCGTCGCCTCTCTCTGTCTTTTTTACAAATACTTTCATGGTAATTGCTCCGATGAGCTGCTTCCACTGGTTCTCAGACTCCATGAATTCAAGCGCCCTACGAGGCTGGCATCCCGCTCTCACCCTTACACTGTAGAAACTTTTAAATGTAGCCGTCTCTTCTACTCCAATAGCTTCATACCTCGCACCTCTCGCCTGCGGAACACCCTTCCCAATTACTGTTTCCCTGAGAACTATAATCTCCAACTATTCAAAGGTAATGTCAATTGACATCTCCAGTTACCTTGATCTATCCACTATCCCTCTCCTCTCTCGTACTTACACATCCGTCGGCATTTATGACGGACACCAGCCAATCATATTCCCGTGAGGGGGTACACAGGTGTACGCATATTCCATTATATCAATGTCACATAGAAAAGCAGAATGCGTAATTAAATCTATTTTCAATTAAACATTTTCCATTTGTAAAATTTATTAAAAACTTTGTCGAGATCCTATAGATAAATAGATAGATTATATGTGTGTGGCGACTCCGGGCGTCGAGCTTGTCGGGCTTAGACCGAGTGAGTCAACATTCAAGTATAAGTATTTCAAAGCAACAAAATTTTTTCGTAGTGCATCGTTTTCATTCTTGACTTCAACTGGAACCAAAATTAATTGTTTTAAGTACATGCCAAAAATATTGGCCGAAATACATTTCGTTGATATTGTTCATAATAAAGAAGAAAAACAGAAGAAAGAAAGAAGAAAGAAAGAAAAAAACAAAGGAAGTAATTAAAAGAAGATTGAAATAAAATTAACGTGCCTGGTCGAGTTGCGCAGATTTCAGTCCTATCATACTTAATAGGCAATGTATTTCTTGTTTTAATTTTATAAATAATCTTTTAAAAATCTCTAATGATTTGTAAGCCCTATTTATCAAAGAACACATTTTTATTTCATCTTATTGCTTTCAAACATTCATTTTAAATAATTTATTCCGTACAGTATAAGTTTTTTTTTTTAGCTGAATGTATCAATTGAAAAAGGGCAAATTAAATTTAGCCCGACTTAAAGTTAGCGAAAATCAAAGAAAGTGACAACCTTAAATTGTCCACTGGAGGGTTGGGGTGAGGAATGTGACTGAAGTAGTGTTGAGGAAATATGATATCAATCAATTATTCCTATGTCTACAACAGCGACTTGATATCCAGGTTATAAAACAATAAAAAAGGAAAGAGGGCATTAAACAGACAAACATATCAAATATTTTGTCTTCACATTTTCCTTACATGTGTTCTTACATTTTTAAATAAATGTTTATTTTTATAGAATTATTACAATTAATATTAAAATACCAAAATCTGTTTTATTTAATTTCATGCACAGAGATTTTTAAAAATTATATATTTTAGTTAGAGTAAAGGAATCATTTAATGTATACTAATAGTATATTTTGTTAAAGAATGAAATTGAGCCTGACACACAATGATGACCTACAGTCGCCACACACACACGCACACACACACATACACACACACACACACACACACACACATATATATATATATATATATATATATATGTATATATTTCTGAAGTTATTGAATAACGCTTGAAAATGGAACAATAATTTTAGTTCCGAAACTTTGAACATAGTCGCGATGAAAAAATATTTTTAAATAATAATAATAATATATATATATATATAGCCACACTGATGAGCTGTGATATAGTGAAACAGGCTTGTATGTGGATGACTATTTTTGCTCTCGTTTCCCGATTCCGTACTCCAGAGAAAGGGCATTTTTTTAAAAAAAGTAACTGCTATTAACGCTTCGCTCTTCAGTTATGAATTGAGCGCTCTTGGCTAATGGCGTTTGTATACATCACGTATCTAATACATTAAATTTTTCTTCTTCTGCCGTTAGGGGTAGAATCTTTGACTGATGCCAAATTGGTCGAGTTTCAATCCCGTCTTGAAGCAATCGTATGTTTAGTCACACTGATGAGCTGTGATACAGAGAAACATGCTTGTATGTAGATGACTATGTATTTATAAATACTGTAGTATTCATTTAATTTTAGAATTTTCATGATATTTAAAATTTTGATATTTTTGATTTCTTAAATAAATATTAAAAGTAAGCTAACAATAAAACAAAGAAATAAGACGAAATCTATAACGGAACCAGATTCTCTTGACATGGTAATAAGAAGCCTCTCACAATTTTGTTTTGAATATGTGAACTGGAATCTTATAACCAATTATGTAAAATCCCGTTTAAGCGATTGACGCGAGTAATATTCATTATGCTATGCAGTGAGTGTGTGCTCTCGCTAAATTCTGGTAGAAGGCAACATTTGTTAAAATCTAACCATGAGATATATATGCTGTTCACAGCATTCCTTTTTTTAAAGTTTTCACACTGAATCATCAGTATCTTTCAAAGAGATGAAGTGCAAAAATATGCCAGCCATTTAAAAATATTATTGATATCCGTTAAATATGAGATCTTCTAACAAAACACAAGATGAATGCAATCACATCAATGCGTTAACATACTTCATGTTCAAAAAATATACAAATTGCTTCCCTAGCATTTTATCGAAATTGCTGCATTGTATCCTTGACTCAGATTATTAAATTGCAAATATGTTATTTATTCCTCCTTTTTTTCTAAATTGCTTTTCTAACTTTTAAAATGATGGAGATTGAAAACCTGTAAATAAATGCTTTCTGTTATCATTTGCCATTTTAAGTCGTGTTCTCTTACGCTTGAACTATTTTTGAGACAAGATGTCTTGCTTTCAGGATTTAGACAGTTAAGTGGAAAGGGTCATGCCGAGTGAGAAAATAGGACATTTCTGGTCTTTTGGTCAGCTTGGGAAAGAATGTGAATTAAAAAATCCGTTTTGATGTTAAAGAAAGAAAAAAATACTTTCGGACAAGTCAAAAGGAGTATATCATTGTAAAAATGAAGGATGAACCTATTTTTCAATCGAACAGAAATTTACGAACATTTGCATACAAGAATAAAGTCAAAATATTTGTTTATCGGCTTATGTAGAGTGCGATGGATAAAATGTCGTCTAAATTACGCAAAAATGAAAATAGCACTGACATCTCCTTTTAATAGATATATTTACCAAAATTACACAAAAATATCTTGAAATACTAAAGAGTAAATTGTCTTCAACCACGGCCTCCAGACGACTTCAGAATCCCCTCTTCTGAACGGTCTCCTTGTTTGAATAGGTGAATGCTGCCATAATCCTTGCTTTCAGTTCATCTTTGGTGTTACGACGAGTTTTATTGGTCATTCCGTCAACTGCGCTCCACACATAATAATCAAGAAGGTTACAGTGTGGGGTGTTAGGTGGCCAGATGTAAGGGGAGATGTGGTCGAAGAAAAAGTCTGACACCCATGACTGGGTTCTCCTGTTTGTGTGGCATAGTAGTTGCCAGACATAGAGTCCTCCAGCTGCCACCCTACTTGATGAAGGCCTCCATGTTGAATCTGAGAAATTCGTGATTTCTTTTATCAGAATGATCAGAGTGAATTTTCCGAGCCGCTGTACCTTCGTAATCACCATTAGACTCATCTCTTTCCGAATCCTGTCCACTGTCTTCAGATTGACACCCAAACACACTGAAATGTTCGTATTGGAGCTTCCGGTGCGAATGCCAAGCAGTACAACATGCCGTTTCTAAATTTCTGGCAGAGTGAATTGCGTCATAGTGCTCTTTTTCTCACAGATGGTACCCAACTGACCCTACTATACTGTACAATCGACGAAATCAAAAACAAACAACGCGCATGCGCGAAATTAAAAATATAAGATGACGACAATTTACTCATCGCGGTCTGTATACACAACAACAGTATCATCTCGATATCAATCGAATCGCGTCGGAATTATTGATCTACAATTGCTACGAGACGAATTGCTTGAGAAAGGGACTATTTTTTTTATAAAGGGACTATTCGTAAGAAATTATTTTCATTGATTTGTGTCGTCATCTTGAAGGAAATATTCAGGTTGCATACTTCTTGGAGTTTACTCTAACTGCAAAGTTTTTACCAAGTTTTATTTTTAATACATTGATTTTGTGTATATTTCTGAGATGAGGTATTATGTACATTATTTACATTATTCGGACTATTGTCCTCATCTTTGTCGCCATATTTATTACAACGTTTCGGCTGTTGTACGCTCCGGCCTTCTTCAGGTGGTTGGAATGTCGAACTGAACCCTTTATTTCGCTCACTGGAGTATACTGTCCTAGTTCCACGTGCCATGTTTAATAGATGTCAGTTATCAGTTATCTCCTGTTAATTCCCCTCTCCAAGTTCTCCACTGCCTTAACAGGAGATGACTGATAAGTGACATCCATTAATCATGGCACGTGAAACTAGAACAGTCTACCCCAGTGAGCGAAATAAAGGGTTCAGTTCGACATTCCAACCACCTGAAGAAGGCCATAATTGAACTTCTGGAGTAAAATTTTAAAAAAAAATATTTCTTTAGTAAAATAATTTGCAATGCATTTCTATAGTAAAATCACTTGACTTGAATTTATGTTATACATATAATAACCTTATTCTCTTCGTAACACTTGAATTACTTGCTAACTGATATCATTTCCTATTCTTCATTTGCAATACACTTTTATAAGTCATCAAGAAAGAATTTGTATTATAGTTATAATAATCCGTTTTAATAAGTGACTTTTATGTTAATTTCTTTCTACCAATTTCTTTTTTTCTGATCTTCCATGAACAACATATAGATTGAATGCCGAAACTTGCTAAAGCAAATTTTAAATTAAAATTACATAATTCTGTGTTGTTTATCATCTGCCATCACAGATATTTAATCTATTAATGCGGAGATGGCTAAAGAGAGAATCGGTTAAGTTGTGGAGTAATAATAAAGTATGTGGGCGGTAATAAGAAAATGTGAACTTTCTTTATATATACTTGATTCAAACGTAATCATTTTTAATGTGTAATCGCCAGTGTTTTCTTTTTTCTTGCCAATAAATGTTCCTGCATCACTATAAATGTCATTATTAGATAAAATGGAATTATTGACGTATTTGCCTAATAAATCTGTTGAAAATATAACCGATCGACCGTCGTTACACTATTAACTATGAGAGGAGTCGCGAGACAAAATAGTCGCACAGTAGTCGCACTTGTAGTGAACAAAAACAAGATCTAGATTTAAAATTCAAATGCTAAGCACTGACTCATTGATTTTGTTAAAAAAAAAAAAACTCGAATTTACAAACTTTGCTTAACACACACGCAAAAGCGAATCCAAAATAAAACTCATAAAATTTCACACCTTGATGCGAAATGTTTTTCGGCCAATAGAAAAATATGAAACATTTAAAAAAAAAATTCAAATAATCTTCAATTCTCAGAAACAAATTCTTTTACGGACCTTTTTGCGAGCCAACGCGAAAATTTGTTCACCGTCCAATGGAAAGGCCCGAATCATATCCGGGAGTGAATTCCCAAATGACTTTTTCAAGTCCCACAAACAAAATAAAAGACGGGCAAGTTCGCCTGTCACCAGAGAGGAGGAGACGAGCATATTAACACGTCCCTTGACAAATGTCAAGCGACCGTTATTATTATCTCTACCTTTCTCCCTCACCTCTTTTATACTTGATAAGCGAAAGGAACATTTTAAGACTGAGCGATTACTTCAAAGACATTCCTACCCTACGATAACGTCATACATACATACATACATACATGCATACATACATACATACGTTCCTGCCTACGTACGCATAAACTCATTCTTGCAAGGACTACTACGAACATTTTGATGACCTTGTATCAACCAAAATACATTAATTTTATTTGTAAAGACCTAATTGATTTATATGTATATAAATTTGTTGTCTACTTTGCAATTTGATTTTCTTGTTTTATACCACCTTTTAGTGGCCTATCTAACTAGCAAGGCCAAATCAAACTAATCTGTTTCAACACTCATACACTTCACTATAACTAATAACCCACTATATACTGACTACGATATTTGCTAGTGTTGTAATATTGTATTAATCCCTGCGATTAAATAGTTCCTTCAGTACTATTGTTTTCCAATGTATTATATGAAATATTATTAACCAGAACTACGTGTTGATACGAGCATTATAACAAAATTCTAACTATTATATCACAGATTGCCTAAGCAACTGATAAATGTGATCAGTCGTATAAGAGAGAGCGAATTAGTTACGGGTTGTGAGAAAAACAAAACAACTTCTAACCTAAATACGATTTGGTACCCAAAAACAGATACAAAGACTCTCTGAAGAAATCCGTCAACATGGACCATCATCAATGGTCTGGCTTGGCTGCAGTCCAGGAGATCTGGCAACACACTGTCCATCTAGTCAGCTATTCCTCCAAAAATGAATGCAAGTTCTGACCTGATAGAATTGAGGAAAAACAGGAAAAAAACTATGTCAACCGTAACGGTACAGCAACAACCCTAGATAAAACCCTTCCCTACAGACATTACAGTTAGATCTTATCTAATATTTTCAAAATTATATTAGGAATATTTATTTTCAATGAGTTTTAACTATTTAAAAATTTGGGTAATGTTCTAACAACGTTATAATACGAAATAGTATTAGAAAGATCCTGGGCAAGGCCGAAAAATTATGCGCAATTTTTTCAGTAACTAATATACTTTTATTATTTAAGTGGCGGAGGACAAACTTTGCAGCAATGCGATACATGTACAGGTTTCCCGTAGGGATTACTTGGTAGACTCCATAAGTAAATACAATTATGTAAAAGAGTCCATCAATTGTTCAGCGACAGTCCTCATAGACAATCCACAAATTTTCTCCAAATTTTCTAGCGCTTTCCTGGTGGTTAACGTTCCGGAATTATTTTGAATAGACACTCGTCTGACAATAAAACGCATACGCCACTCAAATACTTATGCCCGACTTAGAGAATGTCCGATAAAAATTGCCCGGAGCATTTCAAAGATCATGATAACAGATTTGTCGAGCTTCGCACAAAATTGGAAAAGTGTGACGTTACTAGAATTTATACAGCAATGTAAAGATCGCCGAAATGTTCCAACAAAACATTATAAAAATGCGAGAAATGATTGAAGAATACTTATTACTGAACACGACTAGATAACAAAAAGCCTTTTAGCAAATTAACTTAGTATCCTAGGTAAGAATGAGCATTATATATGCGCGCATTTCCATTGAAAGTTATCATCACACCACAGTATTCACTAAGGTGACATCAACCTGTTAACGCCATAATAACTAAAACAGAATAATCAGTTTATATAATGTAGACTGTACCTTGACAAAAGCTAATAATAATTATTCATCAGAGAAATTTCATCAAACTATACGAACATATAATCTTTGTCCAACATCTTTGGTGGCGATTAATAATTTATAAAGTCCTTCCTAACGAGTGAAGATATTTGTTAATGACCAGTCCTTCGAGACACTAGCAATCAACGCAGGATACCCCAAAGGTTACTTATTCCTTTACATAAATGACCTACCTAAGAGTATCATGACGATGATACAACAGTATATATTTGCACCTCCAAAACTCGTGATGATCAGAGATTGACAGCTGATCTCTCATCCGATCTTGCTCTAGTGGGGAAAAAACTGACTGGTCACATTCAATGCCTCGAAATCCAAACAAGTAATATTCCATCATCACCGATCAGACGACGAACTATCACAGTAAATGGAGGTCCCGTGCCTTGAGAGACTATTAGGCCTGACATCAAGTGGAACTCGTACGACGAACCATCGCTAAAGATGCAGGAAAAATGGTTGGTTCCTGTACATACCTGAGTCCCTCACGCTGTCCTATACGTTTACAAGAGCCAGATCAGAGGCCGGAAATGGAGTACCGCTGCCATATATGTCCAGGCTCTGCACTTTCCACCTTCCAACCTCTCTCTCTCTCTCTCTCACAGACTGCTCTATCGCTGCTTCCATGGAAAGTGCTCAGACGAACGACATTTCTTGGTTCCGACATTCCTTTCACGACTAGCAACCACCCCCGCCATCATGCGATTTATATTGTAGCAAATCACCTACATTCCCTCCATATTTCATTGGTGAGAAGTAAGTTTAAATCGAGCAGATTCTTCCCGCGAACCACTGTTCTGCGGAACCGACTCCCAAGAGGATGTTTTCTGCTACAATCTTACCCTGTTCAAGTGTAGGATAAAACTGTTATCTTCCCCTCCTATCCGTATAAACTGCCTCTTACATTGTAACTCTCTTACTCGAGTGGACCTTGGGCCTTATACAGGGTGAACTTCACTGTAAAACAATTTTTAAAAATGAACATAAGGAGTAATATTTAAATCTTAAATGTTATGATAATGAAAATCAATAAAATGGCTACATCATATGCAGGGGAAGTAACTGTGTAAGTTTAATTTTTTTCGATCTCTTGTCTTAAGATATTAAATGTCTCTCACACAAATTTAACCGTGCCTTCGTATATGATCCACCTTTGCATGAAATATTGAAATTCGTTTTTGTTAATAATACAGTCGAACATTGCTAAACCTGCCACAAAATCGGTCACCTCGTTCTTTCTCTCCATGAAGTACATGACGCCTTATTCCATGCTTTGTCAAATTTTGTCCTATTCTTTTAAAATATATACTCAATAAAATTCATCTCAAACTACGGATGATGAAAATAAAAAAAAGGACTAACAGTTTTAAAATGCATAACATATGCCACAGTAAATATCACAAAGTTTGCTCGGAAAGCATTCAGCCATTTAATAATATCGAAAAACTAGCCTTCCTCGGACAATGGCGCCTCTTCTAAGTTTTCCGATTTGCATGAAGATGTTACTATGAAAGCGTTACGTCGTCTTGTGGAGAAAAACATTTTCTTCTCTGCGACCTCTATCCCAACCTCTTGCTATTTTCATAGTAAATTTTTACTTTACCTCTAGTTCATACATTTACCGCTATGACACGCCATGCTACTTCCACGAAGTCGAATCACCTTCATTCCCCCCGCGCTCCACATTTAAGAAGAAAATCCCACTCAGACTGCTTTTTCCCAAGGTCATACTCCCGTTTCGTTGCTTCCCTGAACACTGCAATCTTAACTTCCTCAAGTCAAGTACCAAGTGCTTTCCTCATAATTTTCTCTTCAGTTCATAGCAAATATTTTCCCTCATCATTATTATTTACAACTGTGACTCTACCTTGAGTGGCTTATGAGCTTATATTGGATGAAAATTAGTAAAAAAAAAAATTCAACATATTTTGGTAACTCTTCTTCGTGTCTTTGATCTCATGAACATGATATTTTGGCCGCTCGTCCTTCTACGTCTTTCTTCATGCGTACCGTCCGTGAAGAATATACCGTAAATCCCCGTGTATAATACACATTTTTTCTAAAATATAATAAGCAAAATCAGGGGTGCATATTATGCACAGGTACAAAAAAATCTTTATAAATTACCGTAAAATAAATAAGAACATTCATAAAACTAAATTAGAATAATATTATTCTATGTTTAAAATCATTTTTTTAATAAGAGTAGGAATCGGCGGCCGTAATGAAACTGAAGACGTACAATTTATAGGGTTTGATTACCAAAAAGGGGTGCGTATTATGCATGAGTAGAAGCATTTTTCCACACTTTCAGCACAATTTTAGGTGTGCGTAGCATGGACAAAGGCGTATTATACATGGGGAATTACGGTATTTTAATATTTTTAATATTGAACACTATATATATACGTATCTGCTGTTTGTTAAAGTTTACATACATACATATATATATATATATATATATATATCACACACACATACTCTCTCTCTCTCTCTCTCTCTCTCTCTCTCTCTCTCACCCCCACACATACATCTTGGTTCACACCACAGCACCTTAAGGTTTCCCGGGTTTCTGAGAGACATTTTAGCATCATTCCCAGATTACGGTCATCAGACTTATCTACAACACTTTTTGGTACAATTTATAGAGTTTGATTGCCAAACAAGGGGTGCGTATTATGCATGAGTAGATGTATTTTCCCACACTTCCAGCACAATTTTAGGTGTGCGTATTATGGATGAAGGCGTATTATAAATGTGGAATTACGGTAGTTTCAAATGTTCTGAAGGGACGCAGCACATAGAAAAAGAATCCGTGAAGCGATGGAGTCATGTCTTTCCCAAACGACATTTGTGCGAAATTGAATACAAAAGGCTGGAATATGAACTCAGTTCACTGACGCCATTTTCCACATTTATAACTGTTACGCTATCAAAACAGAAACGGTAAATCGAGTTCATTAAGAGAGGCTCACCACATGAGACACGCCAAAATTCCTTACTAATTTCAGTTCTTGTACGATATTTAAGTTTATATTATTTACATTGCTCAGACAGTTGTCCTCAATTTGTTGTCATATTCACGATGTTTCGGTCGTTGGACGCTCTGGCCTTCTTCAGGTGATTGGAATTTCGAACTGAACCCTTTATTTCGTCCACCGGGGTAGCGTTGGTCGGAGCAATCCTGTGACTTGACCCCAATAAGTTGTGAGTTCAATACCTGACACCATCAGAGGTGAATATAAAAAAAAACTTGGAGAGTTGAGTTACTAAAGGGAAATAACTGAAACTGAAATTGAGTTATCCGGAAGAGGCATGTCACGTGGAACAAGAACAATCTATTCTAGTGGACGAAATAAAGGGCTCGGTTGGAACCTGAAGAAAGCCGGAACGTACAGTGGCTGAAAAGTCGTGAATATGACAAGAAAGATGAGAACAACAATTCGAACAATGCAAATAATTACAATACATCATCTCAGAAATATCGGCAGATACTTAAGTTTTCCTAACTTTTGAGCGCGCTCGTGTGTGTGTTTGTATGTGTGTATGTGTGTGTGTGTGTAATGTGTTACAATAACTGAAAATATTCAAAATCTATAGACGCTATCAGATATTTCTTATTGGTTTTTGTTACTGTATCAAATTTTCCGTAGATATGATTCTTATTAGTAACTCTGCTCTGCAGTAATTAGGGGAAATTCATTCAAGAATTTGTCAAGCGTGAACGCCTCCTTGTTAAAAAGCTCCAGGCTCCATTTTTGTTTTATTATTGAATGCCACCAACCAAAATTATAAAGAAGAATTTGACTTTGTTCGCCAGGATAATCTCATATGACTGCAAGAATCCGATAAAATTCCATATAATCATCGTTATCTGTCTCCTAATTATTATTTACTATTATTATTATTATTATCTGCATTTTTGCACCAGATTTGTTAGGCGTGGTCAACGTGTAACAGCCATTCAGAATCTCTCACGCTCTTCATATTCATCTCACCTGAATCGGGTCAGTTCTTTCTTCTATCTCTAGTGTCTCTTCAGAGTGTGGGCGATCATAGCTCTTCACAACTTCCTGTCCTCTGTAACTTTTAGTAAAGTTTCTCTTTTTGTTATTTCTCTTAATCTCTGTTCTGCCAAAAAGCTCTTCATGTAAGTTATGAGCTGCTTTTGTCTGTCCCCATTTCTTTCAACATGTCTTGTGAATGTCAGTTTTTCCAAGCCCTCTTTCCTCATTATGGACCATAGAAACCAAAACGGTGTCTTTCGGATATAAGATATATTTTCCCTAAAACTTCGTCGTTGCTCACATGTTCAACTTATAGTATTCTTAGCATCCTTCTGTAGAACGACATTTCTGTTGCCTCAAGTCTCTTTTCATATGCGATGAGATTGTCCGACATTTACTGCCGTATAGGAGGGCTGATATTACATAACAGTTCAGTATTCTTTTCTTTATTTCAAACAGACGACTGGATAAAAAAAAGTGAATATAAAATATTTTTTTTATTCTTAAATTAAAGTTTCTGACATCAAACTGTTTCGACCCTTTGAATCATAATAGTGATGATGTATTGAGGCGGGTGGTTAGCAAACCCGTAAAATTAAAAATAAAACCTATCAAAGGGCGCAAGAAATGTCTATGTCTAGCTAACTAGAGGTTGTGTCTGAATAAAATCACCGTGGAGAACGCAATGGGAATACCTTTTGTGCATAAGTAATTGTAATGAACTCGACTGTGTTGCAGTTTTGTGTATATATATGTACTAGAGGATTTATTTCTAATGAATTACAAATTGTGGCACAAGGCCGAAAAGGGGAGGGGTAGAGGCTGGTCAACACTAACTATCTTATACCTAGCTAATCTGATTCACGACCCATTCATACATTACAATTTGCTAATTCACCACAAGAACTCATCCATCACCATTCAATCCTCCATCCACCATAATACCACATTCTCACAAGGGGGACCTATAAAACGCGCCCCACACAATAAAAATATAATGATGATATATGTGTAATTTAAAATTCTAATAATGATAAAATGAGTGTATATATATGTACTAGTGAGTTAGTCCAAATGCCCTGACTCACTTTATAGTCTACCAATAGAAGGTTAACCAATCAGAAGCCGCAGAAGATTCTATCCGCCGTGTATAAAGGCGGCCATTTTTGTTTACCCTACCCGAATGACCAGTGCCAACTTGTCAGGCGAAGATGAACAGAAGGAAATACTACGTTCTGCTACTTTACTGCGATATCTACTGCTAACCTGAACTACGCTTCCTACTGTCTCCGAAATATTCACTGCTAACCTCTGGATTCTATACTCGAAGACGACCGTCATGATGTTTAACAGACTGGAATTCAAAGTCGGCTTTACCGATTTATCATTACGCCAATCCGCAGATCCCGTCAAACTCACTACTCAGTAATAATGGTCAATCAGACCAGCCTCGCAAACCATTATACCACGCCTAAGAACCTCCGCTCAAATAAGCAACACTTAAATTAGACATTTGTTGGTGAAGATGATAAAAGTAAATATTTAATTAAAAAATATTTAAAAAATATTTTTGATAAGAATTTCCCAGGTACCTAAAATTTGAACGTAGACATCCGACGCCACCGTTTTTCTTGAAATCTTTGACAATACCCGACCTTGACTCTACTCTTAACTCTCACGCGCAACCTACCTTAACCCAACGCAACCGTTTGTAAATCTTTCATCTTGTTCTATCAATGTTACGCCCGCAGCAGAACATCTCTGCATATTATTGAATCCCTATTCATGAAATAATCACGATTTTCATGCCGATGTTTTTCTTTTTTTTTATTTTATTTCAAGTGATAAAAATGTGTCAAGGCCGACTAATCGATTTTCCGGGTTCCTCTTTTGTGACGAAACATTCCCAACATTTCCTTCGCATACAACTTTGATGGCATTCCGCAGCTGCCATTGCCGGCAAGTACGCCAACGGCATCGAAAGCGAAGGCACGCCGAGAGCCTCGTTTTCATAATATTTATCAAACTACAATTCCGGTCGATAAACTTTCATAAAGGTGATATTATTTAATTTGGCCATTAAAACTTCGGAAATAGTCTTTTGTTAACAGGAATTATTTTACGCAAAATATTCATTTTTCTTTTTAGATATATTTATAGCTCTAGTA
Organism: Acanthosepion pharaonis; assembly: GCA_903632075.3. NCBI lineage: Eukaryota > Metazoa > Mollusca > Cephalopoda > Sepiida > Sepiidae > Acanthosepion > Acanthosepion pharaonis. The sequence goes on along the minus strand of CAHIKZ030005505.1, from coordinate 59,289 downwards.
AAGCTAAGGCTGTCATTGAAATATGACAAACGGAGATGAGAAATGTGTTAACAATAAAGGTAAAACCTGATGGGAAGAAGCTATTAAAAGTAACGCCATAAAATTCAGTCAGTTTTCATATTGGTCATGTTGCACTGTGGTCTTTCTTTTCTTTCATTCATAAGAATTATTTTCTTATTGTATTTTAGAGCCGGGTGGATGTTATCACGGAAAACGCAATCAAAAATTCAAATTAAGCTGGGTTTTTTTGTTTGTTTTTCTTTTTAATTTGTACTCATCATCATTATCAAACTTAACGAAAGATCTTTGAGGATTTTCCAATATTGTTACAGGCCTTCCTCACATCAGTCACAAATAAAGGGAAGTAGCCGTCAGGTATAAGTTAGTGAAGGGTCTAAGGAGGTTGTGCAGCGTGCGCATTATCGACTTTTTTCATTCCATCCTTTTCAGTGTATGCATCCGGAGACTTCTAGGTATCGCAGGAGGCAATGAGAATACACAGTTTCTATATCTGTCCCTATTAGACACTCATTATAACACTCTGTTAGCTCTTTTTTTCCCTTTGTCGCTTCCTTTCCTTTCAGGACAGTAGTATTCTAGACAAAATATCCCATAACGTTCTCTCTCTCTCTCTCTCTCTCTCTCTCTCTCTCTCTCTCTCTCTCTCTCTCCCCAAATTCTCCGCGGACATCTTTATGTTTGATGATTTTAATGCTCATCATATTAAGTGACTTAATGCTGGCGATAACGCTAGTTTTAAAACCTTCATTTTTCCAGTTCAATCTCTCAGTTAAATAGTAAATTTCCTTAAAAGTTTCCGTAATAATTCTTACCAATATGCTTCTCTACTTGACTTGTTTATTTTTGCATCCTCAGCTGGCTCTTTTTCGAGCATCCCTCTTCAATTCGGATCATGCTGTAGTGCCTTTTGATATTTATTTTGACTCCTTTATTAAGCAGGAGAAAATTCACAAAACGTCTTTCTGATATCAACGTACCGACTGGGATTCATTTCGTGATTTTCTTTGCGACGTCCCTTGGAGTAAAAGTTTTAATCTTCCTATCGAAAATTGTGCTACTAAGGAATTTTTGCGTGAAAGTTGGCATTTCTGAAATACGAGGTGAAACCATAATCTTTTATATGCTTCACACCTGCCTGTTCCGCCGCTATAGCCCACAGGAATAAATCTTTTTTCCGGCTATATCAATGTGACAGCTCTGATCACAATAGAAACCTCTTTTTAATTGTTTGTAATAATTTCAAACATGTCCTCAATGAAGCTAAGTTGCTGTTCGTTGATAGAATTAGGTACTGTATAGCCTCTAACAACTTTGTTTTCGTAATTATTAACAGATCTGTAATTGCGTGTTAAATAAAGATAAGACCTTAAAATCTCACCTCTTCACTCAGTTTGAAATGTATTCATCTTCTCCTGATAAAACAGAATGATTTGCAGGTAAATCTCCTTCCAATTATACACTTGATTAGCCTGGAGTATCTTTACCTGACCTTCCACTTAGAACTGAGTTTCAAGTGTGTGATATGCATAGAATTCCGTCTATGGTTTCTGCTATGATATCTGCACTTGATTCTCACAAAGCATGTGGACTCAATGATATCTCTGCAATTGACTTAAGGAGATGTGTTCCTGAATTGGCTTCTTTTCTTTTTTTTATGCTTTATAATAAATGTTTTGCTGTTTCTTGCTTCCCAGCTTTTTGGAAATCTTTTGTAGATTCTGTTTTAATCACTCGGCCGAACTGTCTGATTCTTTAAACTATCCACCTATTAGTTTCGATCTCTTTCTGACAAAGTATTAGTTTCTAATCAATTTTGAATTGAGGAATCATCTCAATTCGCAGGTTCTCCTGTCAGAAAAAATGGCTTTTGCTTCTCTATGTTAAAAGCCGATGTATTAATGGTTATTGCTGAAAGTGTCTGTCAAGCTTTTGATAAGAACAGTGAAGCTCGATTATTGCTTTAGATATCTTGTAGACATATGACAGGGTTTCTCTTGGTCTTCTTCCCAAGTTGAAGTGTTTTGGTGTTTCTGAACGAATTTTTCTTTTGATTCAATCTTTCTTATTAAATCACGAAATGAAGCTCTTCTTGGATGGTTACTCTTTCTACATAAATACGTGTGTCAGCCATGGCTTATTTCCGCGGACCTATATTGTTCATAATTTTTATCAACGACCTTCCCGATGTCATCAATTCTCAACTCGGTATCTATACCGACGACACAACTATTCACTCCTGTTTCAATGGTATGTCTGATAGGTCCGATAAAGCCAAACTGGCAGCTGATCTTGAAAATTACCTTCAATCTGGGGCAAGAAATGGATTGTTAATTTTAACAGCTCCAAAACTAAATTGTTCTTTTGTAATCGTCTTAGAAGACTTTTTTTATCTTCCATCACTATGGCCGATGCTAACCTCCACGAGAGAAACTCATTGCACCTTTCTGAACTAACCTTTTCCACATATGAATTGGAATAATTATATCAAGTCAATTCCTAAGTCTGCTTCCAAGAAAGTTGGTTCACTGTGTCGTACTAAACAATTTTTTAGAACTTGAATCTGTCTTTCACATTTATCAATCTACCATTTGTACATACTTTGGATATTGTCAAGAATCAGATATATCAGAAGCGCGAAAATAGATGTTACCACAATATTGGCCACATCTGGTTTTATGTTTCTGATATATTTCTGACTGGAATTTAGAACCGAACCCCTTATTTCGTCGTACCGGTGTAGATTGTTCTAGTTCCACGTGCCGTGCTTCTTCCGGATAACTCAGTATCAGTTACCTCCCTTTTAGCTCAACTCTCCAAGTTTTCGTTCATCTCTGCTGTAGCCAGATACCGAACTCACTCACAACTATTTATTAATTTTCTCGATCGAGTTCTGACAACTGAGGAATGATGACCGGTTAGCTTATTTTATTGTATTTTCCTCTTTTCATTTTTTTTCTTTTCATATTGCCTCCTACTGTAGTTGTAGTTTATATATTTATTGTCCCTCTCAATTGCATCAATTAAATTTTACACCTCTAATAAGCTCTTTAATTTTCATGAATTAACCTTGAAAATTTCCAACTATACTTCTTGTGAATATTTATTTAACTTCTTCCAATGGAAATTATTTCAAATATATTTTTTACACTAATCTGTAAATCTAAAGATCGGTCGAGCTATTCTTATTTAAAAAAAATAGTGAAAAGCCGAATCGAGAACGTCTAAGTGCTATTCAGAGCAGACCTGAACTCGAATAAAGAAAATTGATTTAAAAAAGAATACAATTTAGGTGCATAGTTGCGTAATTTCAGGATTTAACTACAGCACAATTTCAGCTCAAAGTAAAATCAATAAAGAAAATCAATATTTTTTAGAAGCCAACTAGAAACGCGTCTATGACTTCTTTTATTCTTTTTCCTCAAGAATTAATGTCTTTGTGGCGTTTGAAAAATTAATATATTTCATGAGGATGTCTTAAAAATCAACTTTTTTTTTACAGATCTTTACATCTGTACATGCAAAAAATACTTCATCAATTGGAAATGTTATCCAAATTATACTTATAATACATCTATTAAGCCTGTTTAGTGGTAGAGATGGTTGCAATTATTTGAAAAATGGGACATTAATGAAAAGAAAAAAAAAAGAGGCGAGACAAAAGTAGAAAATTGTTGAAGCCAATTCAGAAGATACATAATAGCAAGAAGAAATCCCCTCAAACCATGAAACATATTTTTATATTCTATCTGTCTTCAATTTTCAGTTCAACAGATTTGGTTCATTGCTTACCAACTTCTTTTTAACCTTTCCCCACAAAATGTTCATTGAACTATTAATATTGGGGAATTGAATGAGCTGATAACTCGCATGCATATATACCGAAAATACAACTATTTACTTCAGTAAGTCAGATCAGATCGATAAGGTCCCAAAAATAATTTGCAGTCTGCTGTTAACTGGGGCAATGAATGGCTTATTAATTTTGACGCCTCCAAAACAAAACTGCTCTCTTTCAATTATCTGAGAGACCCCTTTTCTGCCTTTCATCATCATGGCTGATGCTAACCTCCAAGAAAGTGCGGACTGAAATGGAAATGGATAGGTCTGCTGCTAGGAATGTTGGTTTACTGTGTCGTGCTAGACAATTTATCTCTCCAGAATCTGTCTTAAATGCTTATAATACTGCATCTATATTTGGTTTGGTGCTCCTGATATATTTTGAGGTTCTTGGTAAAAATCCAAAGATAACTCAGCAATGTTATTGGTCC
>CAHIKZ030005505.1:0-52500 GCA_903632075.3 Acanthosepion pharaonis | reverse complement strand
ATTAATTAAGGTTACATGACGATAATTTATTTCCCCAGAAAATATATTTCTCTGGTTCATCAGGTCACATCTAGTTACAAAGGAATTTGGTTTCTTTGAAAGAAACCAAATTCCTTTTGTAAGTAGAGATGTGACCTGATGAACCAGGAAAAATATATGTTCTGGGGAAATAAATTATCGTCATAGAACCTTATGGTTGTCTCTTTCTTAATTATTTAATATATATATATATTTGTGTGTGTGTGTGTGTGTGTAAACAACTACACTCAGTAAAACGTACTTGATAGTGAAAACAATGCCACCACCATATATGATGAAATATGTCATGAGGCAGAGTAGCCGTGACAGAGTCCATATGGAAGCCGTACGATGCGGACAGGATTTAAAACCGTTTAACCGCAAAATAATTGTTAGGGCTAGAAAGATAGAGTGCCTTATCTTCGAGGTGACCATTACTCTATCTTAGAAAGCAGACACATTTCTTCTGCTCTTTTTTTTTCTTGGATCCTGCAAAGAATACCCGAGACATTTAGTACTTCCGTGTTTCACTGTCAATCGGTTCTGTTTCCCATTGATGATGGATGATTTCACAGGAGATAATAATCCTCTTCATGATCTCTTCATTGGGACGCACTTTATTGAATCTAAGACTTGTTCGTCTAATCTGGCAAAAGACAATCGTTTTCTATCACTGCCAAGTGATTAATCCATTATAGTAGAATTTTCTACAACATAAGTTCAACACTAACTGGGCCTAGCCTCTTGGTATTTGTGATTACAGATCAGTATTTTGATATGGATCCTGTTGAACATTTTAAAGCTAAAATTAAGAGAAAAGATCAGAATATCTTTCCCAAATTATGTACTTTGTGGCCAGATCAGATATTCCATCGAATAAAGACAGCCGATCTGGAAACATCGATTTGTGAACAGGTAAAATAAAATACAGAAACAAAACTTGTTAAATCATGTTAATAGCAAGTCGACTAAATTGCTTAAATCAGGGGTTGGCAACTCCCGGCCACCATGCCAAATCCTGCCCCCGGGCTATATCCGGCTAGTGAAGGATTTTGCCCGGTCAGCCAATTTAATATCTGAACACTAATTATCGAATTAATTCGTGGAGTAAGTGGCAGAAAAATATCAGTTGGAGTTAACGATTTTTTTAAATCAAAATTTCATTCTGAATCTACTGCTGACTTCTACAAGAAATCTATTTTGGAAAGCGGAAAATATAAAAGCCTATTGAATAATGTGAAAATGATGGTAACATTATTTAGAAGTACATATGCTTGTAAACAACTTTTTTTGTAATTGAATTCTATTAAAAGTAGTTTAAGAACAAGGTAGATTGATGACCACCTGGATGATGTTTTGCTCCTTGTCATCGACAAATATTTCTGGTGATGTGGAGAATTTATGGAACAATATAGAAACAAGCGTCTCATTACATAATTTGCCATTTTTAACTGTATTTAATTTTCAGTAAGGAATTTGCATTTTTCATTGATTGTGTTAGTTGTTATCCTGTTATTTCTTCAGTAAAATAAGGAACCTTGTTTAAATAAAATAACATTAAATTCGTTGATTTTTCTTCAAACATCCAGACCAAGGCAGCATCTGTCTGAGATTAAGACAATCTATTATAGTACATCACGGCTCTCCTCCGAGACACTGCATAGCTTTCTGGCACCTGAGCACATCTCTCCCCATGTCAATTTATGTAATCATTAATACGTAACGTGTCTTGAGTAAAATAGACCTGACGGAGCCTATCTCTCTCCTGGTTAGACCACAGCCAATATCCTCTCACTTAAAGGCTCGTCATAGTCACGAAACACAACACATATAACCTGAAGATTACGTTCAATCAAGAAACAGTCGCCGTTTGGTCTTGACCTCAGTGTCCACTTTTATATACAGAGATAATTTGTTGTCTAAATTATGCAAAAATAAAAATAACATCTCATTTTAACGGATATATTTACCAAAATTACTGAAAAATATCTTGAAATACTAAAGAGTAAATTCATTCAATAAAATCGCCATTGTCTTCAACCACGGCCTCCAGACGACTTTAGAATCTCCCACATCTCTTCTGGGAGGTCTTGGTTAAATTGGTGAATGCTGCCATAATCTTTGCCTTCAGTTCATCTTTAGTGTTACGACGAGTTTTGTTGGTCTCCCGCACAACTGCGCCCCACACATCATGATCAAGGGGGTTGCAGTCTGGGGAGTTAGGTGGCCAGATGCAAGGGGTGATGCGGTCGCAAAAATTGCCTGACAGCCCTGACTGGATTCTGTGGCATGGTGCAGAGTCCTGTTACCAGACATAGGGACTTCCATCAGCCATTCTCTTGACTCAGAATAGCACTACATCATCAGAGTACTTGATGTAGGCTTTACCAACAAATTCGGGTGTCCTTTTCTTATCAGAACTATCAAAGTAAGTTTTTCGAGTTGCTGTACTTCCGTAATCACCATTAGACATACTTTTTCCGAATCCTCTGAACTGTCCTCAGTTGACATCCAAACACTTTGAAATGTTCACATTGGAACTTCCGGTGCGATTACCAAGCAGTACAACATGCCATTTCAATATATATATATATATATATATATATATATATATATATATATATATATATATATATATATATATATATATATATATATATATATATATATATATATATATATATATATATATATATATATATATATATATATATATATATATATATATATATATATATATATATATTATAATTTTCATTGCGAAATGCTATATCTTAGAATAATCGTTGCAGCCTAAAATAAGGAGTGGGATGAAATTTTCTGAATTTGTAATAAAAATGAATTATTGGAATAAGTACGCCCCCAGGCGGATTGTTTTCGCATAAAAATAATCATCCCAGTTCATTCAGTTGAAGGTAACCATTTAGGAAGTCATTTATAAGGATAGATAAATTCTTGATGAGGAATTCTACTGTTTTTTATTCTTGGGGAATGCATAATTTAAAGCTAGTAAAAGTGCGTAAATTTCAGCGGAAGAAGGTTGGTAAATTTAATGGTCGCTTCAAATCAGAATTCAAAACATAGCAGAATGAAATAAGGTCATTTTCGTTGTTGATTTCATTTTCATTGATTTCCTTAACATTTGTTTGTTTAAATCTATTTCCTCTTCAAATAAATTGCAACAAAACAGGTCGACTAGAAACAGCTGCAATCAGTTTTATAACTTGACATTTGTCTAATATTTCCAGGCGATGTATAATGAGTATCTTTTTAAGAAGTTATTTGCCTCATTCAGTTTATTAAATTCCCATTTTTTTTTATTCTGCTTAATTCGTCATTTCATAATTTCTGTCAGGATTAAGTCTTATCGATTTGATAAACAAGATAAAAAAAAGCTTTTAATTCTTCATCTTAAATGGGAATACTATAAAGAAAAACAATGGTGCGTTTTAGCTTGTAGAGAAGATTTATTCAATGTAATTTGACTACTGTCCATAAGTGAGGTTCAACCATTTCTTTTATAGTCGAGTAGTTTAAGGGGGAAACAACTATGGTTACCTTCACTATAAATACGTTGTCTATTTCTGCGTACACAAAATTTAAAAATAATATATTCTGTTTTAATTTATATAGATATTTCTCCATTTCCATCTTTCTGTTTTTTTTTTTTTGTTTGTTTTGTTTTTTTAATCTTTTCCTGATTGCTTACACCTTTATTTAATCTTTTCCTGATTGCTTACACCTTTATTTAATCTTTTTCTGATTGCTTACACCTTTATTTAATCTTTTCCTGATTGCTTACACCTTTATTTAATCTTTTTCTGATTGCTTACACCTTTATTTAATCTTTTTCTGATTGCTTACACCTTTATTTAATCTTTTCCTGATTGCTTACACCTTTATTTAATCTTTTCCTGATTGCTTACACCTTTATTTAATCTTTTTCTGATTGCTTACACCTTTATTTAATCTTTTTTTCTGATTGCTTACACCTTTATTTAATCTTTTCCTGATTGCTTACACCTTTATTTAATCTTTTCCTGATTGCTTACACCTTTATTTAATCTTTTCCTGATTGCTTACACCTTTATTTAATCTTTTCCTGATTGCTTACACCTTTATTTAATCTTTTTCTGATTGCTTACACCTTTATTTAATCTTTTCCTGATTGCTTACACCTTTATTTAATCTTTTCCTGATTGCTTACACCTTTATTTAATCTTTCCCTGATTGCTTACACCTTTATTTAATCTTTTTCTGATTGCTTACACCTTTATTTAATCTTTTCCTGATTGCTTACACCTTTATTTAATCTTTTTCTGATTGCTTACACCTTTATTTAATCTTTTCCTGATTGCTTACAACTTTATTTAATCTTTTCCTGATTGCTTACACCTTTATTTAATCTTTTCCTGATTGCTTACACCTTTATTTAATCTTTCCCTGATTGCTTACACCTTTATTTAATCTTTTTCTTATTGCTTACACCTTTATTTAATCTTTTTCTGATTGCTTACACCTTTATTTAATCTTTTCCTGATTGCTTACACCTTTATTTAATCTTTTCCTGATTGCTTACACCTTTATTTAATCTTTTCCTGATTGCTTACACCTTTATTTAATCTTTTTCTTATTGCTTACACCTTTATTTAATCTTTTTCTGATTGCTTACACCTTTATTTAATCTTTTTCTGATTGCTTACACCTTTATTTAATCTTTTCCTGATTGCTTACACCTTTATTTAGAGCCTCGGTTAAACTTCTGGATCAATGAGTGGCCAGAAAATCTATTCTAACGGATATGAAACGGTTTAAATTCATAGGGAAAAAAATGAGGAAAGAATACCTGGAAAATTTGATATTTGGTATTTAGTATCCACAGAAATTATTCTGGAAAGCCAAGCTGGGAGTTACGGATGCCTCAGTACAGGATATGCATATATAGCTCGCTCACGAGCTAGTAAAAGACCAGTTGGGAGGAGAGGGTAACGGGGATTGAACGGGGATGCTTGTGGGTTCACTATACCCCCTTTTAATTGGCAAGTTATCTATTCGGTAAAAAAAGACTTATGAAGGAGACGCAAATGAATCGTAGGTGGAGTATCGACAGAAAATCAGAGGCTGTTATAAAGTTTATAGTTGAAGTGCCAACATTTAATTTTAGTGGAAACGTACACCCGTGAACTACGTTAAAATGTTCAATAGATGTACTAGCCAAAGAAGTCACCAGTGAATTTTCGATTTTCTTTACAGTACGGTTCGTCCTATACAAGACCCGAGGCCACTCGAAGTAGGAGGTTGCGTTTAGATGGATAGGTAGAGGAAATAACTGTTAAATCTAAATTGTTCAAGTTCCGAATTAACCCTTATCTCATCCTCCTCCTCCTCCTCCTCCTCCTTCTCCTCAAATGACTCTCGCTGTTATGATTGCGTCTCGTTCAAGATTGTAGCGATCGGAGAAACATCCTCTTGGGAGTCTGTTCCACAGAACAGTGGTTGGCGGGAAGCCGTTTGAGTGGAACTTACTTCTCGCCGATGGAATACAGATAGAATGAGGGTGGTTTGCTGTTAAATAAATATTTAAGTAAATGCTCTGTTTCTTCTCACTCGTGACTGAAATATCTGACACCTCTCTACCCATCTGAAACGTGCGATCTTTCAAATCCTATTTCTATCCATTTCGTGCATGAATTGTGACTTTTAAATGTCTTTAGGTTAAAAGTGAAAGTGCATGTAAATAAGATGCATTTTCCTTATTTGATGCCCTTTCACGTCCCAAACTAAAAAAAAAAAAAAAAAAAAGAAAGATATATGCCGCTTCCGGGTGATGATATCATGGCTGACTGTATTGTCCATAAGTGGTTCGCTAGATCTGGAAAACCAAAAACGTCGGGACTCCTGCAATTGTTGGAGATGACTAAATCGAAACGCCAATTAAAATAATTCAGTGTGGGTGTGTATGTGTGTGTGTGTACCCGTCCGTAGATTAACTATGCATACATACACAAATGAAACTATATATACACCACAAAAATAAACATGTACTCATTTTCGAGTGATAAAAAAAATGATTTTTTTTTTGCTTTCTGTTGTCTGATGAAAGTATTTTAAATGTCAAGCTATTAATTGAATTAAACTGTATGTATTGATTTTGTATTTATAAAATCTATATTTCTGTTGTGTTTCTATCGTAGATGTTATTTCTGTTATTTGATTTACGACAATGTCATGTTTAAACACCGGTTCCTGTACGATCTCTGAAGTTAAGCAACGTAGAGCTTAGTGAGTACCTAGATGAGTGATCCCTTAGGAATACCAAGTGCAGTAAGTTTGGATGTGCAGGTGGTGTAACGGATAATGGCTTCGAATTGGAAATCGAAAATCCGAATTCCAAATTCAGTCGAGTTTGTTATTTTCACTGACACACATCCATCAATTATGGGTTAAATAGTAGGACCTGTATCAGTAAATCATTATTATCTTTTAAAAATTCTTATAATCTAAAAATATTTTCTGGTTTTCGAAAAGGTTGATAAGCCATAAAAAAACAAATCAATCAATATAGTTATAATTACTGAAAAAACCCACTCGTTATACATGATAAATATACCGTTTATTCTTCTCTATCAGTTGTTTCTTTAAGAGGAAATTTGAATGTTCAAGAGGTTAATGAGGTTAATTATTCTTTCATTAATAGTTTCGTGAAGCTGGATTGTTACTCGCACAATACGAACGGTACAACTCTTGAATTTTAATGAAGAATGTACAAGAGATGCAAGAATAATATTGCATTAATATTCTAACATAATTGTCTTGAATAAATATCAGAACTGAAAACTTATGATCCACGATAAAAAGACAAAAGACAAAGTGATCAGGAGTAAAGGTCATTGACCATCACTTGGTAGATCCTAAAAAGAAGTATCATGAAAATTCCGGGAAATATGTTTCAAGTGTTGTAAAAAGAATACTTTATTATAATTTCTTGCTGGAATGTTAGGAACAACTTGAGTCAACTTATACACGAGTTTATATGACTAATTTACCATTGTTTGATCAAGTGTTACCTTGCAAACACATTGACAAACATATAAGTGATCAGGTATTTTTTTCTTGATACATGCACCAGCATCAACCGTTTTAATTCATTTCTTCTTCCTTTCTTCTTATTTCTTCTTTTTCTTCGTTTCTTCTGCTTTTTTCTTTTCTTCTTCTTCTTTTCTTCTTATTTATTCTTCTTTTTCTTTTTCTTCGTTTCTTTTCTTCTTTTTCATCTTTTCTTCTTCTTCTTCTTCTCTTCTGCTTCTTCTTCTTCTTTTCTTCTTATTTCTTCTTTTTCTTCGTTTCTTCTGCTTTTTTCTTTTCTTCTTCTTCTTTTCTTCTTATTTATTCTTCTTTTTCTTTTTCTTCGTTTCTTTTCTTCTTTTTCATCTTTTCTTCTTCTTCTTCTTCTTCTCTTTTCTTCTTCTTCTTTTCTTCTTATTTCTTCTTTTCTTCGTTTCTTCTGCTTTTTTCTTTTCTTCTTCTTCTTTTCTTCTTCTTCTTTTCTTCTTTTTCTTTTTCTTCGTTTCTTTTCTTCTTTTTCATCTTTTCTTCTTCTTCTTCTTCTCTTCTTCTTCTTCCTTCTTCTTCTTTTCTTTTCTTCTGCTGCTTCTTCTTCTATGTACCGTTTCTCTTCATGCCTCTCCATGACATCCTATCATTTAGCAAACTTGTTAGGTTACTCGATGTTTCCCTCTGTTCTTGACTTCAACATGTCCTGTGAGTGCTAAATATTCCAAGCCTTCTTTCTAAATTATGTTCTCGAAATGTTAACTGTCTAAGCTTCCTTCTAGTTTCGATTTTCCTTTAAAATTTCTTCGTTACTCAACGCTCTGTTTGTGGCAATCGCAAGATCCGTCCGTAGAACCACATCTCCGTTGCCTCAAGTCTCTCTTCTTTACCTGTGAGGAAATCTTACAACATCCATTGTTTCTAATTAAATTTTTCTGCTTCTTAATACTTGACTTAACATTTGCAAGGCATCTTTGTTATTCCAATGCGCGTTCGGGTTTCAGTGTTACATTTCTGACTTCTATAAAAACAATTCCTTAATATTTAAATTTTCATACTTGAATATCTAGATTTGAGTTTAGGTTTTTATTTTCGATTTTAAAGTTATTTTCGCAAGTCAAATTTTAATATTATAATTAGAAGTGGGAAAATCGATTTCTAAATCACTCACTTTACAAATCTAACAAAAGCCAGTTTTTCATATTTTTGTTTTCTTTTTCTTCAAAACTTCTTTTGTGGTAAGTTTTACTAACTCGGCAAAATGTTGAATTGGTTATATCAAAAAGAAAATTATTGGCAGTTGGTTGGTCAAAAGAGAAACACCTTTTCAACACAAGGAAGAGAAAAACGTATACGGGTGACCGAATAACAATTTCCTAAAACTTACACCCACGCGTTCGTAAAATAGGCCACAAATAAACGTACTTAGAACTTTTCTATCTTAAGAAAACATGAAGATCAGAAACAGATGGAAATTAAAAACATTCACAAAAATCGAACATACCTGCCAATAAAACTGTCAATAGGGATACTTTCTTTGATGTCTTTTACGGTCAAAAGGAGTTACTTCATTTTTTGTTTTATAAAATTGGATATTTCCAGGAGAAAGTAAGTATTGATGTTACCAAACAACGAGTAAAGAGAGAATTAATTTGATATCTGTCTATATTTCTGAGATGAGGTATTAGGTACACTATTTACATTATTCGGACTATTGTCCTCATCTTTGACAATTGACATCCATTAAACATGACATGTGGAAATAGAACAGTCTACCCCAGTGAGCGAAATAAAGGGTTCAGTTCGACAATCCAACCACCTGAAGAAGGCCGGAGCGTATAACGGCCGGAACGTTGTAATAAATATGGCGACAAAGATGAGGACAATAGTCCGAATAATGTAAATAGTGTTAATTAGATATGAAGCCTTATTATATTGACCATTGAAGTAACAAATAATATTTATGAGGAATGCCAATTTGGAGCTTGCAAAAATCTTCGATTTCGATTCTGGATAATTAATTGTGGGATACACTTCTTTTTCTTCGACTAAACATATGAAGTGAACAGTTAAGAACTGCAACTTCTAGAATTGTGAGAGACTAAGTAACCGTAGTTAATAATTTGGAAATATTGCCTAAATATTATCTTTAGGATTTAAAAAGAAATTTACATTCATTTAATTATTTGGTTAATTTTGTTATCTAAAATTTTTAAAGTAATTTTAGTCATGTCTTATGTTTAGCAACCCCTACATTCAGATTTGTATTATCTCCCTTTTTACTATGAATACAACAACTTGAATTATCTCCCCTTTTACTATATCAATATGAATTCAACAACTTGTATAATAGTCTTGGGTGACCACAGATACCACTCCTAAAATCATATTGTTGAACACTTAATGTTTCTTAATAAAATTTTCATGATATCGCGACATTAGAAACATTCTAGATATTGAAAACTGAAGAGATATTTTTGGAATAACCCAGTTGTAGAAAAATGTCACATTCATGACATTCTGTAAGGAACAAATTCACAAATGATGCGCTGTGAGATTAAATCACTGACTAGAAATGATCGATTTGCAATGTTGTATAAATTAGCTCAACCATTCAATGTGGATATTTCTTCATGCGTCCTTAAGGTACATAACTTGACGTCAGTATATCTTCATAAAGTGAATTTCAAAAATGCCTGCGGTGGCTTAGTTTTATTCATTGAAATATTTCTTGACCTTCCCCCCTTTAATTTAAACGTGTTGAAAGGATTTCTACTACCAATTGGAATTATAATTCGAAGATTCCATCCAACAATTTGATCATAAATCTTGAATTGATAATTAATTAAAAATATCATAACTGAATTTTGAATAAGAAAACCTGACCGTGTCTTTTCGACAAAGACAGTTGAGAAGTTTTGTTTAGTACATTTATCCGAATAAACAAAGAGCCAAATGAATAGGGAAATAGTGGGGAGCCATGATCACCAACATCCTGAAAGGGAAAGGCACATAGAAAAAAGATTACGTTGAGACGGCACTAGACTGAACGTCAATTTATTCAAATAGTGCTTCTTCTTTAAATTTTTCTGCTTCTTGATTTAAGGTAAAGTGATCCCTCACTAACTCTTATACTTTCAAAATGGAATATTTTTTTCCTTCTTGGTCATTCATAACCACGAGATATTAAGCCTCTATTCCACAGGTGGATGTGTCACAGGCAACAGCGCCCCCATTGCATTAAGAGTTGGCGGTCCAGGGACAGATATACCCTAGGCGCCCAAAAAGGAAGTGCCGACAGTACGAGAAAAGTGTTATTGCTCCGAACATGTATGCGTGCGAGACTGCATATTAAAACAACTTCGCGCTAAATTTGCTGTCGTGTAGCGACAGATGAATACCGTTTTTAAAACAATGTCAGATCTGAACATCACAGCCATCATTGTCATCATTATCAACAACAGTGTGATGACAGAGATGAAGTTTATTAATCTTCTTTTAGGCGTCATAGTCCTTCAGGATCATGTCATTTTTCTCTCTGTTGTTATTTCAAGTAACATTTGATCCTTTACCAACACCCTTTGGACCTACGACCACATCACATAGAACCCCCGTACGATCACCGTAGTTAAGCAACGTCGAGCCTGGTTAGTACCTAGATGGATGAACGTTTGGGAATATCAGACGTTATAAGTTTGCATGTGAGGTTGGCATAATGGATAATGGCTCGAAAAGTTGGGTTCCTTACTTACGTTCAAATACCCTTGGGAAAGGTATGAGTCCACCTCTTCTCCCCCAGCCAATTAGTAAGATGTGTATCACTAAACTATAATTATCTAAAAAAAAATCTTACAATCTAAAAATATTCTCTGGCTTTAAATAACATGCAACGGGTTAGTAAGCCGTAGAAAACAAATCAGTCGATCAATCTTTGTCTTTGTTCCGCCATCGATTCACTCAGATTCGGGAAGTAGGTTATATGCTGTTTCCTCGTTTCCTTGCCTTTAATATGTCATGTGTGTGTTGAATTTTCTTGGCTTTCTTTCCTCACTATGTATCTTAAGAATTTCTGCTGTCTCTTTCTGATTGCAAGTATCGGTTTCCTTTGTTGCGCATATTTTCCTCAAAATTTCCTAAATAATCACATTTTCTGTGGACAGTAATCAAAGTACTCGTCGAAAAATTCGTTTTCTCAAAAGCTTTCGGTATAGAGAACATTTGCTGTTCATTAAGCAACAAAATGAAAATAAAACCTGCTTTAAAAACATGTTATTTTCTTGAAAGTAAGAAAATACTGACCTCGTTCTGAAAAAGACAGAGACAGGACAGAATTTATGGATTCATCATACCTTTCTCCAATATACGCACACCGCCCTCCATCTTGAAATGTCTCTGGCATAAACCCGAGAACTTTTCCACTTTATTCAGGAAAACCTGTCACAGTCGCAGAAAATCATCCAAAATCTTCGTTCAAAAGGGCAAGCCAGCATAAATCGTTCTAAGTGAAGATGAACAGCACCATGAGGAATTTGAGCTCAGTCCTCTGGTTCTATTTATTCCTGTTACACTATAGTTAACCTCCACACTCTGTTGATAGCTGTCAAAACAAATATAGCCGACAATTAGTGTAATCTATCTCAAATTTCGAAGAAGAAAATTAGTTTTCTTTAATAATAATAATAATAATAATAATAATAATAGGGCGTTCAGAAAGTAATTACGTTTTATCAGAAAGGCTATACAAACAAATTTAAGTTAAATTTATTTAAATATAATTTATGAAAAGTGTGATCACCTTCATTTTTTTAACGACTGCAGCCCAACAGAAAGGGGAAAAATTATTCCAAATTTAATTCAATTTTTTGTTTTTATATTCTACCACTAATGAAATGTTCACTTAATCGGAACAAACGCAAGTCTCTTGATGCTAAAACCCGGTGAGTATGATAGATGTGGAAAAAACTCTTATCCTAACGATTTTATTTATTCTTGAGTTTGTTTTGTATATTCTACCTTTGTATTCTTATACTGTAGAATAACAATTTTTCTGTTTACCAAATCAGAACATTTTCGACATAATACTTCATTATCCCAATCACGTTTTTAGCTATAAACATGTTCATTGGTGATCCCTCCAAGATCCAGAAGTTCGTAATGAACGACAACTTTTATATTTCACGTCACAAAACAGTGACTTCTGAGAGTGGAGTTCTGATTCTGATGTTGGCACTGGTTTCTCATTTTGTGTTAACCAATGTCTTTTTCATTCTATGTTGACATGCAAAACCCATTTTCACCACCTGTAAAAATGTGATGCAAAAATGAAAGTTTTGTTTGCTGGATAAAATGCAGAAGTTCTCTCTTTGCAAGTTTGCCCAATTACAATCTGAAATGCACCATAAACAGCACACAGTCGGATAGAAAAAAACTGATAAATCATTTCTAGATTCAGTTTTCTAGCATTCGGCATTGATTCCACTTTGGTCGGTTGATTGACTTATAATTATAACGATCAAATACATTTTTTTTTCGGAGAATAATAACAACAATAATGATAATAAGGCAACTGCAAGAAATTGGTCTGAACAACATCCAAACCCGGTTACGGAGATCGAACCTGTAACAGTTTTGTGGGAATTCACAATACACACAGACGGAACAATCAAAGCTAATCGCCCTGACATCGAGATTAGAGACTGCAAAAACAAAATGTGTCTCCTGATTGACATGGCAGTCATGGCAGACTGCAATGTATTTTTGAAGATCTTTAAAAAAAACTATCAAAATACAAGTAACTTGAAATGGAAATCTCAAAAATGTGGCGCATGGGGATAGTAACAATTCCAGTTGTAGTTGGAGTCCTCGGATTGATTGGAAAAGATTCCGATAGGCTCATTGAAGGAAGCCCTGGTAGCCCATGCCTTAAAGAAATACAAAAGAATTGTACTCACAAGTACAGCTCACACCTTAGGAATGTTTTTATCTATGTAAAATATGTGCGATTTTTCTTTTCAAAACTACTCAGTAGAAAATGTCATGACGCCATTTCTGACCTTAGGTCTCTATTCGCAACCCGGAAAGAAATGAGTACACACCAGAAATCAAAGGAAATAAAATAATAATAATAATAATAATAATAATGATAATAATAATAATAATAATAATAATAATAATGATAATAATAATAAATTCAATGCAAAAAAAGATAACTTGTTTTTTAAACCTATGATACGGAAACCGGTTTTCGATTATTACGCCAGTCTTTAGCTTTTAGCCACTGATCCTTTGTATAATGTATCATCTGTCTGTTATTTCGCTATTTCTATATTCAGTTAATACCCTGTTGTAATGGTTGCTTATGACCTAATTCATAGATTGTTTTATGGCCACTGCTGTCATCCCAGTTGACCTTGTTTAAATTGGAGGCTCTATCATATTTTTTTTTTGTCTATTTTTTATAGATAAAATCTAGAATTCATAAAATGACGCTCTTATCTGCCCACCTACTGGTTTTACATTCTACGAAAACATCAACAAAGTTATTGTGCTGAGCTATAAATTGTATGTAAACTTCACTTGGAATTTAGGACAACAATTATTAAGTTTCGCTTTTCGTTAAATGTAAACAACAAGATTATTAACACAAGAGACATTGCAATGTTTTTTATAAAGTGCAGTCGTTATTTTCATATTCTTATTAAACGTTTCTGGACATTTAAGGTGGTGTCTCAGAAATGAGTATTTAAAAAAGATTTATGACCAAACATGCAAAAAATCAGGATAAAAATGCATATAAAACCATACCTTTAACGGATTATTCTTATTGACTTACACTGACATGCCAAAAGCCATAATATATAGGTGGACCCACGCAAACCTGATGTCATAGAAATGACCAGACCACTATCAGTTCTCTAACATCTTTTTTTTTAAGCTTTTCACCCCAAGCAAGGCGGGAGTACTACTAGCACGCAAGGGGCAACAGAGTATGGGAGCAGGAGTAAAGAGGGGGGTGAAAGAGGAAAGGATGAAGAGAATGACGGGGAATAGATCAAGGCACCTGGAGATGCCGATTGACATTGCATTTGAATAGTTGGAGATTATAGCTTTCAGGGAAGCAAGTAAGAGGAAGGGAATTCCACAGACGGGAAGTGCGAGACATGAAGCTGTTGGAGTAGAAGAGACGGCTACATTTAACTGTTTCGACAGTGAAAAGGTGGGACTGAGATGCCAGCATATATTCACGTTTTAATTCATGGGAACTAGCGAAAGTAACTCGTCGTAGCAGTTACCATGAAAGTATTTGTCAATAAGACAGAAGGTGGCGTCGGCACATCTGTGACAGAGCGACTGTAAACGAGATACCAGATCAGGAGCAATCACATTGCATACTCGACCCTATGTGAACACTGGATACAATGCTCAAAGTAAATCGATTCTAATTATCGCAGTCCGAATGTGGCATAAGCGTGGGTGTCAGGCATCAATTTCTGAAATTCGGGTGACATCTCTAGATTTATGAAGTCATGTGTTTACCGAGAATACGTTATGAAAGGATATCCACCCACAGTGGACAGGTTTAATCATTGGTTTATTTTTCAAATTTAGTAATGAAAGGCCGAAGAAGTCTTAGGCATGCGCACTATTCGCTTTCAAGGTTGATTTCACATTAATTCCTGTCTTAGGAGAAATTATGTGTGTGTTGTTTTCCAGTTGTTTCAATCCTCCATTCACTTCTCGATCAACCCTCGAAACAAAACCAGAGGCAAGACCTTTACGTCAAGATATTTAGTAACGAGACAAAGGTTAAGGGCCTAGATTCTGATCTTTAAAGTCATATCTACTGAGTGAACATGAACAACTTCAAACGGAATTCGAACCCGGTTTACTGATTTTATTTTTTACTCGGCGATATCCGCTATGCTATTCAGTTTATCCACAATCACTTATAAACATCTGTAAAACGAAACAGTTAATTTTGAGTGTAAAATTGATGAGTTTTGGAAGAAAATCATTTTTCTTCGACTTATGTAATTTTGGTGCCATTCTACACTGATGACTCATTTTTGCCATATGTTACCATTTTGTTTAAATTTCTACTTTCTTGGAAAGTCTCCGACATATTTCTATGAAATTCTCATTTTCCAAAATTATAGTTCATATATATGGAAAAAAGAAGGCTTCAATTTAAAGTGGAGCCAATAAGGTGAGTAAATAACAACAACAACAATAATAATAATAATAAGGAAAT
This sequence comes from Acanthosepion pharaonis, assembly GCA_903632075.3. Classification (NCBI taxonomy): domain Eukaryota; kingdom Metazoa; phylum Mollusca; class Cephalopoda; order Sepiida; family Sepiidae; genus Acanthosepion; species Acanthosepion pharaonis. Next base: position 37,178 of record CAHIKZ030005505.1, on the reverse strand, counting down.
AAAAGCCAACAGACCTGATATTAACACAAGAAATTCAGAAATTGTATGCTTATTGACATAACATTACCATCTGAGAGAAATACCTCCTTGAAAACTATCGAGAAATTGCCCAAACTAGAGGTTAAATTGCAGAGTAGACTGGCCTCTCTAGTCTTGAGAAGTAATCATTCTAGGAGACTGACTGTAAATGAAAAGCCGCGATGAAGGCAACCAGAAACTACACCACTTATCTTACCAAAGATATCGTCGTAATTCACAGATAATAAAAAAAAATATGTGGATAGTCATGATCGCCTACGTCCTGAAAGGACATAGAATTAACAAAAAAATCTTCATATGTAATAAAAGTTTAACTTATTTGTGAAGAACATAATGACCAGGCGTAAAACAATTTCGTGAATGAATCGTCAAAAGAATCTGGAACTCAGAAAGTGCGAAATTCTTCCTGAATGACAATACAGTCCTACATTCAGTAAAATATATTCATTTCTCGCTATCCTTTCTTATTAAATGTTCATCAATTCAACTTACTGGATGGCTTTCTTCTTTGTTAAAAGTAGGGAAGCTATTCATATGACAGTATCGGAAGTTTGTACTGACCAGTTAACGATGCTACTTAACCTTACTGGTCAGGCAAGAACCGATCATTTTGGTGCGAATTATCATATGATTTTGATTTGCCTTTTCAAGAGTTTTTACATTCAATACTTTTTTTACGTTTTATATCTTTGTTTCGTTTTTTTTTTCTTTCTTCGTCATCTTTCTGTTAATGTTGAAATCTATTTCTTTCTTTCTTTCTTAATCCTTATCGTTTTTCCTCATTTCCTTTTTCATTTCTTTTTTCTCTTCCCGAATTCATTTCCTGCTTTATTTTATCTCTTAATTTATTTCATTATTTTCCTTTATTTCTCCCTCAAAATGACATCCCTCCAAATATTTTTCAGACCAAAAACGATCGCCTCACACATCCCCACTCCGACAATTACTGAAACCGGAAACGTCGACGGACACTTCCGGGAAACGAACAAGAAATCGTCTTTCCCTGAAATGCGTTACTTTTTATTAAACTAGTTTTGTCTACTTTTTGTTTCTTCCTCATCCACATCGGCGTCGTGTTCATTTTGCTGTTGCTGATTTTGCTTATTTTCTGTTTTAGTTCTTTCGTATTTTTTCTCGCCTACTTTTTTTTATATATATGTTCTTTTATTGCCTTAATATTTTATTCATTTACTCATGAAATATGCTTTCTTCTGCTTCTTCTTTTTCATCTTCTTTCTTTAATCTTTTCTCGATGAAAAAACAAACCGCCATCGTCCAGTGAAGAGGAAAACTGTGAGTAAGATGTGAATAAGACTGGTAAGAAAGAAAAGTTGACCATGCAAAAAAATGTGACAAATATAAGATTTGACCTTATTTATATTTGAATATAAGATGTAATTGATGACTGATTAATTGAGAATTGTTGAATTATAGTTGGTGATCGGTTTGAATATGGTCGTGCTTTTTTCTTTAAATATTTGTTTGTGATGTTTTACCAAAAAAATACAAGGACCACAACTGCAGTGTGGCGCATGCAAATAAAGACCAGATTTTAAATAAAAACATTTTCCGTTAACAATTTATATATATATATATATATATATATATATATATATATATATATATATACATATAACTATATATCCATATGTATATATATATATATATATATATATATATATACACACTATATGCATCAAGTGACTATATATATATATATATATATATATATATATATATATATATGTGTGTGTGTGTGTGTGTGTGTGTGTGTTTTTTTGGAACGACTTAAATTTTTGATGTTTGACCACTAAAAGCCATAATAAAAAAATATGTTCTTGAATTTTAAAACTATCTTATTCTATTCTTGATAAGGACAAATGAATGTCGAAAGTACACCATCATCTTGAAAATTTGTAAACAAATCTCTTTAAATACACGCTTGATATATATATATATATATATATATATGAAGATATATAGTCTTAAGATGTGCTATATTTATGGGATAAAGTGCTAAATATCAGAGATAGAGCGTGTGTAAATATAAAAGTGAACATTGAAGTCAACACTTAGGGCGACAGTCTGTTTCATGGCCTGACGATTGCGTCTAGCATGAAACAGACTGGACTGTCGTCTCTAAGTGTTATCTTCAATGTTCACTTTTTATATATATATATATATATATATATATATATATATATATATATATATAACAGAATTTGTTTGTGGACGAGGAGATCAACATCGCATCGAAATTATCAGTTTCACGCCTCAATGCGATCTATGGCGTACATCCATATCACGTTCTTGTCCGATCACTGAAGTTAAGCAACATCGAGCCTGTTCAGTACCTAAATGGGCGACCGCCTGGATATTCCAGGTGCTGTAAACGTTGGTGTGCGGGTGGTGTTATGAGCAATGACTCGGAATAGGATGTCGGAGAATTCCAGTCAGGTTCGTTACATTCACTTACACGCAAATACCCTTGGAAGATATAAGAATCCATCACTTCTCCTCCCAGCTATTGGTTAAATAGTCGGAATCTTATCGTGAAAAATCATTATAATTTCCAAAAATCTGTTCGTAAAATATTTACCCGCAAAAAAATCAAACCAAAAATATGCGCCCTTCCGCCATAGATTAAAAAAAAGGTTCATTTAGAAATTTCCTGAAGGTTACACAGATCGACAGACCCCTGAAGAAGGCCGGAAGTCACAATGGCCGAAACGTAGTGATAATAACAACAAAGATTTACTTTACTGCAAATAATGCAAATGATCATGACTAGTCATCAGAGAAATTCAGACAGAAAATTGCTACAAGTCTTCTATTACAAATTTAACATAAACCCCAGAAAATATAGTTATGCGCCTAACTTTTCTTAAGTGATATTTTTGTAAATGAGTATGCACAAATTTGAGCATCTATACGCTTATGTAAAGATATTATCAACCTGGAAAACAGAAAAGGCGAACCAGAGTTGAATTCTGTGTAGAGGCTTCTTTTTTTATGCGGCCATTAAATTATATTACAAACTAATAACAAAAAGAAAGAAAAAAGATTGCAATTTCCTTTCAATATGGACATTAAGTAATAATATCATTATCTTCTTTTCATTATGAGTATATTTAAAGTGGTAAGGGAGTGGCGTCCATACCTCAAGGTCACGTAACTTGATGAATCTTATTGAGGAAAAACATGTCCGCTGTAGCTGTTCGATATTTTTCCTCGTCTGCACTGACTAATTCAGTCTTTTCGGATACGAGATCGAAAAAAAAATACATAGGAGAAACAATCAAGTAAAAATATTGAAGCTTTTAATCCATTTATATTGACATGGGAAATTTCCTTTGAATTTAGTTAACCAAGAGTTTTATATGCTGGTTAATGTTTATCATTTTCCGATGATCATCTCTCTGTAGAGCAATGGTTACTGTGTTGGACCATTACTACCGTATGAGTTCGATCCTCACTGCGTGTCTCTTAGGACTTTATACCAAATTATGAAAGTTTATATAAACACTGATCAATATCCGGTCAATATGATGGGAAATTGACTTTATTTCCGGTATTTATTTGCTTACTGTTTTACAGCGAACACAAAAAGATTACTAAAAGCATAAAAACTGTTGATTTTTAAGAACTTGTATTGTCTATGCAAATATTAAACTAAACGTGTTATAAATGCTAAAATTGCGAGTAATAATTCTGAAAAACAAAGAGCTCCTACTATTATGAGGGATTAGTGATTTATCCCATTTTCCACATTAGATTAATAATCCTACAATGACAATTTTTACAAGAGCCAGACTAACTGTATATCTAATAACCGAATCCTGCCAGTACACTTGCCTTAATTTCTGACCACTGACAATCCCTTTCTTATTGGTTTTAATGCATTTCTAGTGAAAATCATTTACAATATATATTTCTACTGAAAATAGTTAACAATTAATTTGTAAAACACAGATACTGCCAGTATTTCTTCTGTCAGTAACGCTTTCATTAATTCATCATCAGTGACAATACCTTTTCTCATGCGACACAAGATGTCGAAATTATACAAACAAATTTTAAGTCAAAGATGTAAAATTCATTGTTTAAGCAGAATGTTTTTGCGTATTTGTTAAAATAGTTTTGTGAGTGCAGAAAATAATCAAAGTTAATGAAGGAATTCCTGGAAAAGTCTGCGGGCATAAATAAGAAAATTGAATCCCACCTTCAAATATAGTCGACTGAAATACGACTGAGTTTATCATCCCGTTTTCCCTCTATCGCCAAAATGCGTCAGTATATATGTAGTCATAAAACTAAATAAAAAATTGATAAGGCCTACCCTGACATCTATTTTAGATGAGTCTGGCATAGGGTCAAAAATAGTGGATCACCTAGAGAAAATTGAACCCATTAAAAATAATTTGGAAGTAAAAAAAAAAAACTGCATATTTGAAAAAAAGTTTAGTTTTTCCAAAAGCATGGTCTTATTGAGAGTCATAAGTGTAGTCATAATCATAATGATAGTCATAAGTATTGTCATAAGTCTAGTCATAATCGTAATGGTAGTCATAAGTGTAGTCATAAATTTAGTCATAATCGTAATGACTGTCATAAGTGTAGTCATAATCGTAATGGTAGTCATAAGTGCAGTTATAAGTGTAGTCATAATCATAATGACAGTCATAAGTGTAGTCATAATCGTAATTATAACTAAAGAGAAAATTTCCTTATGAAACTAAATTCTTTATTCTTTTTTAAAAGAATCTTGGATTCTGGGTGAACGGATTTTTCATAATAGTGAAAAGCTAATTTCCTCACTTTTAAACGTTTTTCCTGAGTAAATGTGTTCCAATGTTCTGAAAAATAATAGAATTAAAAGTGTGAAATCCAGCGAATAGGAATGTTTTACGATTTAATTTTGCCTTAAATTTGATTTGAACTTGAGTGTGGATTCGCATTTAAGATTCTCAACAATGTCCCAACTTCTCTTGATTAAATCAGTGCATTTTAACGTAAATCTTCACTATTCACTTGCTCTTGATAAGTGAATATATTACCATATTCTAGAAGTTTCGCATAAACAACACCTCCCACCGACTGCTCGTCAAGACCTTAAAGAAGTAGAACTTTGGGTTAGATATTAACATGGGATTTTCGTACAAAATTCCAGATTTGTCCAACAAAGAAGAAACAAATTGATTCACAGTTGTTAGTTGCCATTGTTAAAAACGATTTCACACCTAACGAAGACAAAAGAAGTATTGTAAAATAGTGAGTAATCTATTTAACGATTTTTGTGTTAATGGATGCAGAACAAAGGCAAAGTTACTTAGTGCAATAAAAGTCAGGAAGTTGTGGAGACCCATGATCGCTTACGTCTTGAAAGAATTTAGCAAAAATGGGGAATGGTTAAGCTTGTGTGTGAATAAACTTAAATCTTGTTACTTAAGAACGAATTTTAATTTCCTATCTCAAAATACCACAATTATACCTCAACAATTTAATATTTAATATGTTTTGAAGGAACGACATGAACCACCCAGTAAATCGGGAGATTCTTATTTTAATTAGCAACACTTTGAAAAGTCTCACTTTTTTTAAAACCCACTAAATCATCAGTATTACTGTCGTTGTGGAATTCATACATTATGTATAAGTAAACATTCCACTCGTTAAAATCTGGCGCCCCAAGGAATTAAACGCTGCATTGAACTAAATGATACACAGCTTGACAGAACAGAGGCTCAGCTTAATCTTTTTAGTTCCAAGTTTGTAAATTTTAACTACGACATTATTTCCTTAATAACTCACACACATACAAGTACACATGCACAATCACCCGCACACGTGTGTGCGTGTGTGTAATATTATCTATTGTATTCTTTTTATGTGCCGTATCCGTTCAGTATGTGGGCAACAATGGCTCTCCACAACTTCCTATTCCTTGTGGCTCTGAGTAAATTTTGTCTTTTTATCACGCTTCCTACACCCTGCCCTGTTGTCCATTCCTCCAGGCTCATTAGATAAGTATCTCGTTGCTTTCCCCTTACTGTTTTGTCTTCGATTTCCTGGGAGTGTCGAATTCTCCAAGCCCGCCTTCCTCCTGTGGTTCAAAAAATTTCAGTTTTCTTTTTTCTGATTCTGAATATGTGTCCTTTTTCTTTCCATTTTTCTGAAGACTTCTTCGTTGTTTACGCGATCTGTCCATAGTATTTTCAGCATCCTTCTGTAGGGCCACATTTCTATTACTTCAAGTCATTTCTTCATCTTTGTGGTTGTCCAGAATTCACTGCCATGTAGGAAAATTGATATTAAATAACAGTTCAGCACTCTTTTCTTTTTTCTAACGAAATTTTACTGTTTCTTAATATTTTGCTTAGCTTTTGGAATGTCTTTTCTTGCTATTCCAATTCACGTTCGGTTTTTGGTGTCGGATTTTCCAATCTCTGTTAAAATACTCTCCCCTGATATTTCAACTTCTGTATTTGTTTGATTTTGACATCTCCAAATGAACTGCAAATTAAATTAATAATTCGTCCTGGGTGTCATACCCAGGATGAATTATTAATTTAATTTGCAGAGTCGACTACATCCGGCGTCCTGGGTAAGATGATAAACTACTTCCAACAGCAAAGCCTCTGATCAGGAGATTTTGAGGAGCGTGGAATCACCTCTTAATTGCTGGTGTTCCCAGGTCCACCCTGACCCGAGGTTGTAGCACCTATTATGGTCCCAGCTATGGGTAAATATTTAACTCCCAAACTGGGGTCAAAGCCCTGTGAAAGTGTAAAAATAGGCTTTAATACCAGTAATACATTTTGTAAAAATATTACTAGCAATGAAATTTTGAAGAAAAAATTATTACCAGCAATACATTTTTGGGCAAAAAAAAACTATATTAACAGGAATACGTTTTTGAAAAAAAAATATTACTAGTAATAAAAATCCTGTCGACATTAAATAACTCATTGAGGTTGATATGCCGTAAAATAAAATAAACCAAAGCAAACCAAATTAATAATTAACAAAGATAAGTTTGCAAGTGTTTGGAGAACCATTCCGAGTTGTCTTATATTTACCGGCACTACATTAATTTTCATGCTCTACAACAACTGCATTTATCGTGCAATGTTTTGATATTTTTCCTTCTTCAGTTTTAACATTGTCCGCTTGGACGGCCATCCAGTATTTTTAGCATTCATTCGATTCTTACTTTTTGGTTTGTGCTCTTTGTGTTTTAGAATGTTACCAGAGTTACAATGATTATTGGCACTACCTTCATTCTCGCGTTTCATACCTTTTGGAATTCTGCATATATGCACAATATGTACATATATTGCACTTTACCATTTTCTCATTCTCTTTCAGTCTTATCTTGTGCTCCGCTTCGAGGATCAGATTCGATGATTAGCATAATTTTATTTGTTCGATAAAATTAAATCTATTTTCCTGGCTTGGATTTAATTTTTTTTTCTTAATCTTTTAAGCTCCAACGTATTTTGATTTCCTTCTTCTCAATGTTAATTTTAGCTACAGCCATTATTAATGAATCATCACCTTAATAATAATTGATGTTTATCACTGCGAATCGAATCACAGCATATCTCCTTTTTACTTCAGAATCATCGTTAGAATTTTTGCCGGCCGGTTAAATATTATTATTATTATTATTATTATTATTATTATTATTATTGTTGTTGTTGTTGTTGTTATTATTATTATTGTTGTTATTATTGTTATTATTATTGTTGTTGTTGTTGTTGGTGGTGGTAGTAGTAGTAGTAGTAGTAGTAGTAGTAGTAGTAGTAGTAGTAATTATCTATTCATTTCATTTATAACGATTATTGAAATAAATCATTGCAGATGTTTGGAACACTGAAGAGCGATGTACAAAAACACCATTAATCACGTATGGAGAAACCAATTCGAAGTGGAAAAAATATAAAAGATATCAATATTTTTGTAGAATTTCCTTGGAATAGAAAATCATTTTCTGTCCATACAGATATTAAGTGCCTAATGGACTTACGTGCCTTTGTGTGTGAATGGAGTATGCATTTACGGTGAAATTGAAATACATTAATTTTTTTCTCTTTATTTATATTTCATTCGCCGGCTTTTAGAACTTTATCGGCGAAGTCAACTTCATTTTGGTTGACGCTTGGAGAAGTCGCCGGCTATAATTCAACTGTTTTTTTTTGTTTTTTTTTTTTTGGCTTTCACAATTCAACCACTGCCATTTGTGATTCTGGATCAAGTTAACTTGCCATCAATAGAGGAATTCGATATCTGACAATGTTTAGAATTTTCATTGTTTATTTATCTGCATATTTTTTTTCTTTTCCGTCGACTTTAAATAATAATAATAATAATAATTAGAAGAAGAAGAAGAAGAACGCTGACTGCAAATAAGGCAATTGGTTCTAACGCATTCATTGTCGAAACTTAAAGACTGTTCTTATGAACCATTATTATTAATTTTAGCCAGCATCTATTTTTAGCTTAATTTTTAGTTTATTTTTATAGCAACTTTATACAAGGCATCGATCTATGGTAGTGAAGAGGCAGCGAGGATCGAAACTGAAGCATAAGCTCTCTCTCTCTCTCTCTCTCTCTCTCTCTCTCTCTCTCTCTCTCTCTCTCTCTCAATTCATAAAATCTGGTTGAACGCACCAGCTGTTCTAACGGACTGTGCTACTTGATCATATCAGAGAAGATCAAATCTAACCTGAAACTCATCGATCTATTCTACGATTTCTCTCAGCACCATATTAATTATTATTATTAATGAGGATGATGATTAAAAACTGTTGGTGTCATAATAATATTCATGGAGTGCTGAATATCAGTCGGCATTTGTTCTTACTTGATCAGCAACAATGACCACCGTCTTGTGACAATTCAAATAATAATCACCACCATTAACAGTAGCAGTATTATCTGTGTTTGTATCTCTGTTTTATACGGTTAAATAAAGATAAATTTGGCTAATCTATCGGACATGGAATAAGGGTCAAGTTTAGCCGATTTTCACTGGAAATCGAACTGCATTAACGCTAAACTGCAATAAAACTTTAAAAAAAAATAATATTCTAAAAACATGCTCTCGGTCCCATTAGTAATAATCGAAGTAAGGTTGGTGTCCATAAATATAGTCTTGAGTTATGAAATGACATGAAAAAAGACATTTGTAAGGACTACAGTTATGCAATAATTACAGGCGCGTGGCCGAGTGATTAGAACGTTCGCTTTCTGACATTGAGACCCGTGTTCGAATCTCACCACGGTTCATTTGCCAGAATTTCCAGATGATATCTGGAGGGGGACTTTGGAAAGTGCCTAAAATCCATACCTTATGAGCCGTCGATAGCTGTTATCGAGGGTTTGAGTGTGCATGCGTTGTTTAGATTGTTAATCATGCTAGATAAGACGCTCTCTCTCATAAACTGTAACTAAGGTCTGCACAGCATAGTTGCATTATAAACTATATCTGCGGGTGTTGAACAAGCACAAATGTGCCTGAGCGTGCGTCTGCAATAGGGATTGGCTAGCCGGCCTAGTAGACAGGTATCCTCGAATACGAGTGGCCAGCTATTATTAGTTACACAAAAGGACTAATTATTAACTGCAAAAAGAGTAAAAGATGTAGTTTGGAAAAAAAAACTTACCTCATGGTCGTCCTTACGTAAAAGGAATCTCGTGGGAAGCCATATTGTTTTTATGCTGACAAATTATCGCAAAATCACGGCGGCCACGAGATTTGAGAAAATATAAATATGCAGTGTACAAAAGACATGGAGAGAAGAACAGGAAGTTAGTCTACAAACGACCAGACAATACGGCAAATACAACATCTACACTTTATCACTCAGGATTTGCGCCTACTAAGGAATTTAGGCCAGTCGCTCGAATTTAAACTACAAAAGAGACAGCCGATGGTGTAAAGTACAAATTGGTGGTCAATATCAAGCAAGTAGAGAAAATCAGCCTTCAGGTTAGTGTTGTAACAAACGATATAAAATGTGACTCAGAAATCATAAGGTTCCTAGGAATAGCAAAAGATGTCTTTCAGAAATTAATCAAAGTTTTAACAGATCAGAAAATTTCGGCTATGTAATATCTAATCTCCTATATAGCAGCGAGTGATATACAATTTTCTCACAGATGAAGAACAGACTGGAAACAACAAAAATGTGGTTATACCGAAGCATACTAAAAATAACAGACAGAACATGCGACCAACGAGGAATTTTTAAGGAAAATACAAACTACAATGAAACGTATACTTACAATCATAAAGAGACTGATGAAATTTTTTGGATACATAATGTGGAAAAAGTGTTAGGCGAACTTAACACTCACAGGACATAGTGAAGGCAAGAGAAACAAAGGAAACAGTAAATAAATTGAATACCAACGAAAGGCGCTGGATGTAAATATTTCAGCCACCAACCAAGCCCCCTTCAAGAGAGATTGATATTAAAAGACAGGACTTATTAATGGTAGACGTAGATATAAAAAGGTAAAGGTTGATAGACATCCAATGGCTAATAGATAAGTAGATCTACACATGTACACATGTAGATAGTATAAATTTCTTTATAGACACATATGAACATAGGGCGATCAACAAACTCAAATGTAAACATTAATATTAAGACAGGTAGATATGAAAAGACTTGGATAGATAGATAGATAGATAGATAGATAGATAGATAGATAGATAGATAGATTCACTATATTATATATTATACTTTACCGAAACAAATACACGCATATCTGTTAATCTATACAAGTATGCATAGATATTGTAAGGCTTACGGCCCTATCACGTTTAAAGAGAGAAAGAAGGGAGCTTAGAAATCAACACTACATCGTGACCATCGGTTTCACAGGTCAATGCGATCTGTGACTTATAGCAATATTACGGTTCTCGTCCGATCACTGGAGTTAAGGAACGTCGAACCTGGTCAATACCTAGATAGGTGACCGCTTGGGTATATTAAGTGCTGTAAGTTTGGATGTGCGGCAGTATAACGTCTTGGAAATCGAAATCGAAGAGACGAGTTCGTATTCCAGTCGGATAGGTTATATTCACTTTCGCGCAAATACCATGTGAAGGTTATGAATCTGCCTCTTCTCCCTTCAGCTATAGATTAAATAGTAGGATTTATATCAGCAAATGACCATCATCCCCAAAATATTATTACAGTCAAAACATATTTTCTGGCTTTAAATAACCCGCAAAAGGTTGATAAACCGTAAAAATACATGATAGTTGCCACCTCGTAACCATCACAATATATCCTTGTATGACTTAGTTATGCTTTAAGTGAAAATGACAAACCGGGAAATTATGATTGCATTTTGGGCTACTGCTAGCCATTCAGCGCACAAACAAAATATGTTACGATATCAAGCAATGGTTGCGCATCAGGTCGATCCTACTCTATTCTGAGTAAAAACATCAGTTAAACATCATTGGATGTTGCCAACCTGCAAGTGCTACATAATTTTACTTCTTTTCTTTTTTTTTCTCTGTCTTCATCTTCTCACAGAGAACAGCATAGTGCAACACAATGAAGGAAATGAGCATAATGAACTCGTGCTTGCTAAGAATATCATGGCAGAGACATGCAAGCAATGTGGAAGTTTTAAGAAAAATTGAAATAAAAAGACACGTTTACTTGGAATCAGAAATAGTTGAAATCTCTGAGACACATACGGAGAAAAGAGGATTTGGAGAATTTTGCGAGCCGGGCAGATTTTTCCTTTTATATCGTTAACCTTCTCTCTTGTTAATCATTGTTTTAAGAGGTGTTAACCAGTTCACATTGTTACAGCTGAGTTCTTCACGTGAGCTTTGCATTGAAACTTGATACAGGTGAGACCAAATGCAACGTACACCTGAGGAAGATCAATGAAAATATTGGTTGAAACTTTATGTTAACAGAGAATAAAACATTAATCCTCAAATATATATGAAATAAAGTGTTGCATGTTTTCACAGACCGATTTCATTATGGGAATAATTTGAAAATTTTCATTGTTACGTTGTCAATTATTTTTATTATCAGATGTAACATTACCGACAACTTTATAATTAAATCAAGCAAGTACAAATATTTAAATATGTAAGAAGTATTTTAACAGAGAACATAAAATGTGACACTGAAATCTGAAGCACATTGATAGAGCGAACGATGCCTTCCAAAAAACTAAAAAAAAATGACATTAAGAAACAGAAAAAAAAATCGTTAGAAATACAGAACAGAGTATTAAACTATTATTTTATACGCAATACATCTCGAGTACTAAACTGTTAAATAATATTGTTCCTCCTATATGGCAGTGAATGCTGGACAATCTCCTCGGAGATGAAGAACAGAGAAAAATTAAACTGTATGCGAGTAACGACGAAGTTTTAGGGTAAATAAAAACCAAATGGGCGCTTATAATTAGAAAAAGACAGTTGAATAAGAAAAGAAGACACTTAGAGGATATATTGAAGACAAGAGGAGTAGAGGAAAATAGCGAATTGATAGGTATCGTCTACAGTCACTTTCTCACAGACGTGATGTGGCTTCCCTCTGTCTTTTCTACAAATATTTTCATGGCAACTGCTCCGACGAGCTATTTTACACTGGAGCCCCAATTGCATCAATTTAAGCGTGCTACTAGGTTGGCATGTCGGTCCCATTCTATCACTGTTAAAACGGTTAAATGTAACCGCCTCTTCTATTCCAACAGCTTCTTCTCTCGCAGTGTAACTCTCTTCCTCTTACTTGCTTCCCTGATAGCTATAATCTTCAAATATGCAAATGGAATGTCAATGGACATCTTCTGATGCCTTGATCCTGATCGCCGTCCTTCTCTATATCCCTTCATCAAACACCCCTCTTTACTCTTGCTCTCACTCTCTGTAACCACTTGCGTGCTAGAGTCACCTGCGCCTTGCTTTGGGTGAAATGCTTAAAAAAACTTTCCTAACCAGCTTGATGACAGAACAGGAATTACGAGATAGCAAAAAGGTAATCTTACTAAGATCTACATAGAAAAAGAAGTCGCGGATAGCCATGATCGCACAAGTCATAAAGAGACACGGCACATAGAAGAAAAATATTAGGTTTATTTAAGAAAGTTATGAAATGGAAGGATTTCTAATACAATCCTTACACACTATTTTTTCTCATAGCACTTTTAGCATGATTTCATTTCTATAAGATACAATATAGGTATAGTGTGTGTATTAGAGATTTTAAACAAGGAGAAAGGATTGTGTTGGGCCAAACTTTAAAGTAGGGAAGGCCAGCCTTGAAAATGAGCATTCAAAATATTCGCCTTCATCTCTACTTGAATACTGACCAGAGGCGATGAACGCAACTATTTCAACCATCAATCTATAAAAATTCATATACTCACAGGTATTCAGAATAGAAGTCGATATAAAAAGGTTACAATGAATATGCATTCACTGATAGATAGATAGATAGATAGATATAGATAGATAGATAGATAGATAGATAGATAGATAGATAGACTTAATTAGAAAACAGATTTATACCAACAGATGTATTCAGAGGTACAATGAACATACTGAGGGACATAAATATCGATATTAAGACTGCGTTAGTTATAAGAAAGATATATATATATATATATATATATATATATATATATATATATATATATATATATATAGAGAGAGAGAGAGAGAGAGAGAGAGAGAGAGAGAGAGAGAAGAACGAGAGATAGATAAATAGATAATGAGGGGAAAGGGAGAAAATATATTTTAGAGAAGTGAGTGATTTGGCTTTTAATAATCCCCCCTCTATTCGCACTAAACAATCCTCTAGTTCTCATATCACTGACATCTCCCCCAACTGATGTAAGAAAACCCATTATTACACTTTAAGTTCGAACAAAAATATCATTTGAATTATTGATAATTGCGCAAAAAAAAATGCTGTTCTTTTACTTTTTATTCTAAGAAAAGACATTTTTATTCACCATTTCTGAATCATTTTTGTGAAAAATCCAAAAGCAGTAAAATCCATTATGTCATCAGTTGAAAGGAAATTGCAAAATTCAGAGCATTCCGGTAATAATTTGGCGAATCTTCCATTTCCTTCACGTCGATGGCCAGAAAAGAAAAATGGAAACAGATAAGTCAAGAGAAAAAGATATCGATCTCTTCGATGAAAGCTACCCGAAATCGAAGTTTAAAAAATAGATTTTGATCACCTGCTGTTGAGTAGAATAAATATGCGCGATTATCTGCTATTTTTGGTATGTAGGTCGACGTATATTCTTTTAGGTGGATTTGACAATTGATGCAAGAGAAAGCCGCGGGTTTTTCATCACTCATTTATGAATGTATTGTATTAGATTATTGAGAAAGCAACATCGCATTTTTATCAAGGGAATCCGCTCAAACCTTTTATTCATTTCTCAAGAACATGATTATCATTATTAGCAATGACAAATCTTTATATTAAAACCAATTGTTTTATTCCTTGCTTAATAAATCCTGAGTTCTGAACAAAAAAATATATAGCTGAATATATATCTGAGATGAGGTATCATGATTACTTACATTATTTACAATATTCGGATTGTTGTCCTCATCATCATTGGCAGATTCACAGCGTTTCGGCCGTTGTACGCTCCGGCCTTCTTCAGGTAACTGGAACTTCGAGCCGAACTCTTTATTTCGTTCACGCGGTAGATTGTTCTAGTTCCACGTGCCATGCCTCTTCCGGATGTCTTTTTGTAATGGTTGGAATGTGCCAGACAAATATTTAAATAATCAAACATTATTAATATGATGTGTAAATTTGCACTTGCTGATAGCTATCGCGAAGGCCAAAGTGGCAACGAAGCTTTCTCTCCATACATACATAGATACATACATATATATATATATATATATATATATATATATATATATATATATATATATATATATCCCTGTCTCTTTTTCTCTCACTCTCTATATATATAAAAAGATTACTTACCTTTAAATATCATTTTTTGTTTTTTCCCTGACTTCGAAGTTTCGTGGTAATGTTCATTCTTCAAGAATAAGAACCCCTTGAAGAATGGACAATAGCAAGAAACTTCGAGGTCGAGGAAAACAACCAAAAATGATATTTAAAGTTAAATCATCTTTTATATAATATTATTAATACTCTATTTTTAATATTATTTTAAGATTTTTATGGAATACTATATATATATATATATATATATATATATATATATATATATATATATATATATATATATATATATATATATATATATATATATATATATATACGTTTTACCAGTTTGTGACTGGAAGGGATAATTCTGAGGAGGCTATAAATCCAGGAGAGCTCAATGTAGACTACAGAGCATTTGTTCATCTCATCAGAACGAAAACCTGGCCCGCGAATGGAAGAAGTACAACGGACAGACACTTTAGTTTGGTAGTGTGGAGAGAAGGTGAGAGAGGGGAGTTCCAAAAAAAGTATCTAAGCAGGGCAGGCTCCTAAAGCTACCACTACCCCGCACTTTCCCTTCTCACCCTCCACTTCCCCAACCCTTCCACTCCTTCTATAAATGTTTCCACTGACGATAAGACTTCGGCCAAAAAAAAAAAAATGCTTAAATTTCACCATAGTAACACCGACTTTTATTTTATTTAGATTAAGATCTATTTAATTAAATTAATTTGAATCGATCTGATTTATCCTGCATATAAACAACAAACGGTATCGGCCAAAGTAACATACAAACCAATATTAAAATCCCAAAAGTGTAGAGTAAATTCTTGGTTGAGGAAACCGATCACTACTAACCACTAATCTCTCAGCCCCATCTTTACCCAACCCCCCTCTCTCATCTCTCTCTCTCCCCCCTCTCTCCCCTCTCTCTCCCCTCTCTCTCTCTCTCTCTCTCTCTCTCTCTCACACACACACACACATTCTCTCTCCACTACCTAGTCCGTCCGGTGTACTTCCTCCATTCGCGGGCCAGGTTTTCGTTCTGATGAGATGAACATCTTGGTGTTCATAAAACAAAAATTATAAACGAGAGGGATAATTAAAGTCTCCTCTTCTTATTATATATATATATATATATATATATATATATATATATATATATATATATATATATATAAGTAATTATATTCGTCTGAAAACCCTAAAGTGTTTTGGCTTGTAAATGAACAAACCAATGCCCAAGGAAAAATAAGGGATAAAAAAAAGAAAGAACTAAGAACATGTAATTGAGGCGAAAACAATCGTACAGAATCCAGAATGTTTTATTTGTTTGTTTTCTTTTTTTTCTTTTTGTTGTACTTTTTTTTTTATTTAGTCACGTGGTCATGGTTGTTTTTATGTTGTAGGCCATCTATATTCTGTTCTAATTTTACTTATTTGGCCGGTGTACCCTGACGATCCGCGTAGGTGAAACCTAGATAGGTTTGCCTGGCTCTTTAGGTTCATAGTTATATATATATATATATATATATATATATCTTTCCTTTCTCTCTCTCTCTCTCTCTCTCTCACACACACACACACACACACACACACACACACACACACACACACACACACACACACACACACATCTTCGTTCACACCACCTTAAGTTTTTTCCCAAGCTTCTGCAAGACATTTTAGTGTCATTCTCAGATTATGGTCACCAGACATAATCTCCAACACGTTCCGCAGCTTTCAGATAAGCTGCTGATACACGTCTATTTTATTGATCTCTTTTCAAGTTCGATATGCATTTGACTGGAACAACGCCATTTACATCTGGAATACTTGCAATCATCGGATTTGTGACAACCACTGATATCGATTGTGATCTTTCAATATTGTGACAGCTTTTTTTTTTCGATTTTATTTTGATTAGTTTTTTCTCAGATACGAAGATCCAGCGTGTGAATACAAGTCCACTCTGCATTAAGTTTATACCGTCAGAAAAGGGAATCTTGGCTATCATAAAAAATAACAGAATGTTGAATTACAATTGAAAGTTACTTTCATCAACATCATCTTTTACACTCACTCCTACTTTCGACGTAAACAGACACTATTTTAAAAATGCGTTTTATTAGACAGCTCTACGTTTTCAGTTATTATGCACTTTATTCGGACTAATGTTCAAATATTATTTTCACAACTTTTCGGCAGTTGTACTATTCAGCCTTCTTCACGAATTTCATAACTTTGAGGATAAAAGCGTTGGTTAAGCGAATCGCGTTACCAAAGTTTCGTGAGTTCACTCCCTGGTTCGAGTAGTGCAAAAATGTCATGTACTCTAGTTCAATAGAAAAGACAGGTGACATCACAGGGACGATTTTATCAAGATAAGTACTGACACTAATTAAAACCCACTAGTATAGACAGAAGAAGAAGACTACTCGCAGATACCCAATAAAAGTGGAGATTGTCATAAATGGTGGAAAAAAGAAAATTTAATAAACGTTGGAGGGGGTGCTGCAAAAAAATAATAAATATAATAAATCGAGACGTCCCAACAAATGCGGTGGTTAGGAAATTATTGAAAAGAAATTTTTCAAACTATAACAAAAATAGCAAATATTCATTTAATGACTTTAACAACGCTTTTCTCAAAATTGAATATATATATATATATATATATATATATATATATATATATATATATATATATTATATATAAAAAAATGATTTTTAAAAATATGATTCGCTACATAAGAGTTCTCATGTTTCAAAAACAAGAGCCAAAAGCTCTGTTTCATACTCAAACAAAATTTTTGAGAATAACTAATTTTGAAGTTTACGCATCTTTATAAGCATATTCATTCGTAGAATTAATTACTATGGAAACGGTTGAAGCGACCAGTCCAATAGGGGGCGTAAGGGTTAACAATTTGTATCAACATATCAGTCGCCTTCGGAAAGAGGCCAAGCCAAGGCAGGGCTGGGGTGTCCACTTCAAAGCGAATGGTGACATTCCTATACGCACATTGTCTAATCCGTCTTAGCGACAGAGGGTTATTGGCACCGTTGTTCGCCGTTAAGTGTCTAAAGAGCCTTTTTTTATTAATATATACACACACACATATATACACACACACACACACACACACACACATATATAACAAATAAGATACCATAAACAAATCAGAAGGTTTGTTAGATAAACAATAATTTCTAGTGAAAATACTGACAAAATACTTGGCAGACGTAGTCGTAAACCTACTGCGTGTATATATATATATATATATGAAGAAATTTTGAAAAAACAAACAAAAATCCTTAAATGTAGTTAAAATGAAAGAAATGTCGACGTGCGTGAGATGGATATTATACCTGCTTCATAAATCCTCCTGAGATTTTTATTATGAAAATATTTTAATACTTTCACGGAATCGAAATCGAAATTATGATCTGCTTTAGTTGTGTGTACAACTAAAGCATTGTTAAAATTACCGAGACGAATATCTCGTTTATGTTCGAAAACACGAGATTTTAAGGACCTACCTGTTTCACGCACATATTTTAGGTTTCTTTAATATTTCCCCTTTTTTAGCGAGATTGATGCTCGACAAGCATACACATAAGAATTTTAGAACCTAATAGAATTCTTTTCATTTTCTTTTTCATTTCAAAATAATCACAAACTTTTAGGAATACGTTATGAAAGCGTCGCCCATGTGACGACGGCGTGACCATGTTAGACGGAAGGCTGATCATTTTAAAAATTTTCAGTTATCTGTTCTGAATAAGACTTGTGTTTTTATGTCCATCGTATTTGTCATATTGAACTGAATTGTATTTTGATGAATATTGTCTTGAAAAAGGTTTATTAAACCGAAACGTCAGACGTCGACATTTCTTTCATTTTAACTACATTTAAGGATTTTTGTTTGTTTTTTCAAAGTTTCTTCATTCTGTCGGATTTATATCCATTTACACTTGCTTATATATATATATATATATATATATATATATATACCCCCACACACACACACATATATATATATATATATATATATATGAAGAAAAATATACTGAAAGAACAAACAAAAATCCTAATATGCGATTATGCTGTTTTAATGTTTAATGTCAACGTCTGACGTTTCGCTGATCTTATAAAAGATTTCTGTTATCTGTTTGGATTGGTATTGCTTTTATGTCCATCGTTTTTTTCATGTATATGGTCTATGTTAATTATGTTTTATGAATATGCCCTGAAGATGGTCTATTAGACCGAAACGTCCGACGTTGACATTAAACATTAAAACAGCATAATCGCATATTAGGATTTTTGTTTGTTTTTTCAGTATATTTTTCTTCATACTGTCAGATCTATATCCATATATTTGCTTACATATATATATATATATATATATATATATATATATATATAATATTGACGGCCCTGAAGTGTTCCGTCTATATTCTTGGAATCCCGACACCCAGATAACATCAAAGACCTGGATAGTTGGATTCCGACAAATATTTCGATAAAGTCTTGCTAACATTAAAATATAAATAAATGCCCATCAATGGCCAACAGATACATAATATATATTCAACAACATACTGAAACAATAAAATACGTTAACGAAATGTAAAATATTTCTTTGTTCCTTTTCCTCGTTTTGTTGACATTCTCCTTCCTTCTAATAAGCTCCAGAAGGGGGTCTTAATAGGAGCTTATTACGAAGAACCCCTGGAACTTTCGAAGAGGAAGTAATATGGGTGATCCAAGAATTAACAAGTGGAACCGGGATATGTGTATTTGACAGACGAGAGTAAAACATTTTATCTCTGAGGATTGAATAAAAAAAAAAATTTCGAAATTTCCAAAATGTTACCAAGTACAAAAAATTATTAATTCTTCAGACACCTGAAGAATGACTGAAAGGTTGTGACAATACCAATCAAATTCTAAATCCCAATGTAATCAAATCAGTTTAGTAGAATGAATGCATTGTAGTTTAATAGTAAAGTTGACATTTTAAATCAACAAATTTTGGAGACTGACAATTACTGATTATTCGGAACAAAATCTAAACATTCCACAAACATCTTTGTAGACAATGCTGTTTTATAATTTTTCTCATTTTCTAAGAAATCTATTTCATATTTTTTTAAAAACTGCACTTGAAAAAAAATTATTATTTTTAAAAGGAATATTATTTTGTAAATGTGTTTTCTATTTTCTCAGTACTCGTTGACTGAATGCATAGGAATTTTTGTCCCAATATTTTAGATGAGGATGTTTTTTTATTATTATTTCACCTCAAACAAGGCAATAATACCACTAAGACGCAAGAGGTTACTGGGAATGAAAGACAATGATAAGACTAGCGAGGACAAAGGACAAGAAATGATTTTTTTCTTTTCCAATATAGCATTTTGATGGTTTTTTTCTTTTCCAACAGAGTATTGGACGTTTTTTTTTCTTTTCCACTATAGCATTTTGAAGAGCTTTTCTTTTCCAATATAACATTGAAAGGCTTTTCTTTTCCAACAGAGCATTTTGATGTACATTTTTTGTTTTCCAATATAGCATTTTGAAAGGAATTTCTTTTCCAATATAGCATTTTTTAGCTTTTTTTTTCCAATATGGCATTTTGAAAAGCTTTTCTTTTCCAATATGGCATTTTGAAAAGCTTTTCTTTTCCAATATAGCATTTTGAAAAGCTTTTCTTTTCCAATATAGCATTTTGAAAAGCTTTTCTTTTCCAATATGGCATTTTGAAAAGCTTTTCTTTTCCAATATGGCATTTTGAAAAGCTTTTCTTTTCCAATATAGCATTTTGAAAAGCTTTTCTTTTCCAATATAGCATTCTGATGGTCTTTTCTTTTCTAACAGAGCATTTTGATGTACATTTTTTGTTTTCCAATATAGCATTTTGAAAGGCATTTCTTTTCCAATATAGCATTTTGAAAAGCTTTTCTTTTCCAATATGGCATTTTGAAAAGCTTTTCTTTTCCAATATGGCATTTTGAAAAGCTTTTCTTTTCCAATATGGCATTTTGAAAAGCTTTTCTTTTCCAATATGGCATTTTGAAAAGCTTTTCTTTTCCAATATAGCATTCTGATGGTCTTTTCTTTTCTAACAGAGCATTTTGATGTACATTTTTTGTTTTCCAATATAGCATTTTGAAAGGCATTTCTTTTCCAATATAGCATTTTGAAGGGCTTTTCCTTTCCAATATAGCATTTTGAAGGGCTTTTCTTTTCCAATATAACATTTTGAGCTTTTCAAAATGTTATATTGGAAAAGAAAAGCTTTTCTTTTCCAATATAACATTTTTAAAAGCTTTTCTTTTCCCACTATAGCATTCTGATGGTCTTTTCTTTTCCAACAGAGCATTTTGATGTACTTTGTTTTTTCCAATATAGCATTTTGAAGGACTTTTCCTTTCCAATATGGCATTTTAAAGGGCTTTTCTTTTCCAACAGAGCATTTTGATGTACTTTTTTGTTTCCCAGTATAGTATTTTGAAAGGTATTTCTTTTCCAATATAGCATTTTGAAAAGCTTTTCTTTTCCAATGTAACATTCTGTTCATCTTTTCTTTTCCAACAAAGTATTATGTTTTTTTTTCTTTTCCAATATGGCATTTTGAAGGGCCATTTTTTTCCAATATGTCATTTTGAAGGGCTTTTCTTTTTGAATACGTCATTTTGAAGGGTTTTTCTTTTTCAATGTAGCATTCTGATGGTCTTTTCATTTTCCTACATTTGTGTTTCACTTCAAGAAACAATTGATATCTGTGCTGATACATCTCATTATTTTTTAATCCTCTCACTCTAAGCAATACAATAATGCTATTAGAACACATGAGGTTACTGGGAGTGAAAGAGAATGAGAAAACTAGTAAGGAGAAAGAACAATAAATAAACAGGATTCAGAAAGACAGAAGTTGGCAGTTGATGTTGCATTTAAATTTTTAATGATTATAAGTGGCAGGGAAGCAAGAAACCAGAAGAGAATTCCACAGGCAAGAAGTGTAAGAAAAGAAGTCATTACAATAGCACTTATGGTTACATCTAGCTAATTCAATACTAAATTGATGAGAAGTAGTTGCCAATCTAATTAGTATGCTTAAATTCATAGCGCTGAGGTATCAAGGAAGAGAAATCATATAAAATATTTAAAGAAAAGATAGAGAAGAGACACGTTATAGCGGTGTGAAAGTGACTGAAGTCGAGATGCCAGCTCAGGACCAATAATACTTCATGTCCTTCTTTGAATTCTGTCAAGAATTTCGAGACTTCTAGCAGGATCACCGGATCAGATATATTCAATGCACAGACAAATGGTAGATTTATAAATGTGCAAGATTGATTCTAAACTAACTTTCCTGGTAGAAGACCTAGTGATTGATTCAATGAACCCCCTCCCCACGTCATGTCAGCAGAGAACGGTAGTCCGAGATGGCGTAAAGAGTTGATTTCTCGCAGGTTAGCATCAACCATGCTAATTGCAGGCAGAAAATATTCTCCAGAGTGATTAAATGAAAGCGTTTTTTTTGTTTTGTTTTTTTCGCTTTTGTTTGTTTTTAGAGGTGTTAAAATTTACAAGCCATTTCTTACCCCAGTTATCCACTGATTGGAGGTCTTTTTCGAGAGCTTTTGCCAGTTTTACTTTGTCGGACTGACAGAAAGACGAATAAACTGATACGAGTTATCTTCCCTGGCATGGGCAGCATAAGGAATATTTATCCAGGTGGATTGAATAAAGTGTTCGGTTTAAACATTTCCCCAAAGCTTACCAACTAAAACAAGCAACTAAAGAAAAGCATCGGGGCTAAAACAGCCGAAATGTGACCAAATGAGGACACTCATCAAAAATAAATACTTTTAAATAATGATAATTTTATATCTTAAAATTTAGACAAAAATTTTATTTAGGTATTTTTTGGTTAATACCTGAGTATTCCTTAAATTTCTAAGAGACAATTAAAAGATGGTGCATATTTTACTGCTTTGTTCGTCTGCATTTTCGGAAGTACAGTGCAGGTGGCGTCATAATTGTGATTAGGCTTGAATTAAATTCAAACTGAAATGAGATTATATTCATATCTTACGAATTTTATTTTATCTCGTTACTATAATTATACGCTATTTTTAAACGCATAATTACAAGAATAAACTAATACTTCCATTTGCTTAACATGGATGACTTGAATACAAGTTAATTTTTGATTTTATAGAACTGTTTTTTGGTTTTCACAACTATTTATAATTCAGATCAAACTGATATATCTTGCATATTTCTTATTCGAATGGACTTACTGTAAATTAATTTCTTGGCATTAATCTATTTCCGACTTCCTTTTCACGGGAATATGTCGCCGGTTTTCAAGTCCAAGTATCTTTGGCTGCTAATTTTGACTGCAGGCAAGTCAGCCGTCCACACTTAGAAAATTAGCCTAACAGAATGATTCAGCCTTACATCTCTCCAACTGGACATATTTTAACCCTATACCGGACAAAATTAAATCCCATTAAATATCAACAAAGGTGCAAATAGTTTTGCAGTTCTATCCGGTACCAATGTTTGGTTTTATAATCTAAGTAAAAGTCAGAAAATCGAATGCTTATTTTCGAAACAGGCAGAACGTTACCACTTTTCAGATTATCGTGATAGAATCTCCCTACCTCTAATCTAGTTCTCTATCTCATTTGACCTTATGTCATACTATGTTACGATTAGTAAATACCATGAGAACACATCATTGATAAAGGGACAATAAATTTGGAGGGGGATTTGCTAATGCCAGAGGAAGAGGTTGCGTAGATTAAGAAAAAAATAACCATTTTAATCTTTCATCAAATCAGCATATCGTTTCTTAATTATTGAGTGCTATTAAAGCTTTTAAAATGTATACTTTGTGACAAGTTATAATAATGGGTTATTTTCGTTAGTTGACACCAAAAGTGAATATCTATAATTTTACAGTACGAAAGACTAAAAAGAAAAAATAAGCTGCATTTTCTTTTTCTCACCAAAAAAAAAGCTTAAAATGTTGAATAAAAAAGGAGAACTGACTATCAAAGCAACTAAATAGCAAAATCTTAATTCAAAACCATTTTTTTGCCTTTTTAGTAAGAAAATTGAAATTCATCTTATTTTTTTCGTTTTCTTTAAAAGTGTTGCCAACATTGAAGTACTACAGAAATATTACATTAACTTCCCATCTCCCGCTACAAGTAAAAATAGTAATAAATTCATGGGCTGCGGGTTTAAACCACACCTTGTAAAATCTACTTGCTAAAACATGAAGCAAGTTGAAGAAAGGATCAGATCCAGGATCAAGGCTTGAATGCAGCACGACTCTTTGCTAAATGGGATAGAAAGAATTGTTACATGAAATTCCCACGAAAGAAAATCTTCTTCCCTCTCAGATCATGATTTTTACCGGGACTCAAACATCGACTTCTGTCGTCAGTGAGAATTCAAATCTTTTTCAGAGAAATATAGCTGACCCACCATTCCAGAGAATTTACAGGAATTCGACTTGAATCGCTCAATAAGTTGCAATCGAAATTATACATTTTTCGTAATCATGTTAGAAACTCGGTTTCAAGGTCAGAGCAGGGTAACTTGACCGTTACAATTCATCCCAAAATAGCGAATCGAATGATTTATAATGAAACGAAATTAAACGAAAAAAGAACACGATGGATGAGACTCCGATTTGAAAATTCATTAAACTCATTTATTGATGCTATAAATATTTACGCACATCTAAAAAGATGAAATTACAAAATTTCAGTAATGAATGATGATGATGTTGATGATGCTGTTTATTCGCTTCTTTCAACGTTACGTTGTTCTCGGGAAAAAAGGAAAGAATTTTGATCCAATAGAAATTGTATTAATGATTTCTTTGTGTTATAAGTATTTCTCTTTCAAAATCTACATGCTCACCGAATATATGTTCTAATTTACTCCAGAATATACAGTGTGTGCCCCCCAAATTGGTATCATTTAAAATGTGAATAGTAACTATATGTCCCAGACAAACTAAATAGGCTTTATGTTAAACAATAAAATATTTATTTATCAACATTTCAACAAGATATTCAAAGGGATGTAGATTCTATAACCGATTTCACAAATGTACAATATACGCATCATCTGTGATACGACACACGTCAAGTCGGTAGACCAGCTCCTGTCAAACACGCTGTAGCATGTCCTGCGTATCATTCTCCAGCGCCTCAGTGATTCTCTGCTTAAGTTCCAGGCTTGTAGGAAGAGGGGTTATAGACCTGTTCTTTCGCTTAGCCCCATAGAAAATGAATCACAAGATGTCAAGTCAGGTGAACGTCGTGGCCATTTCAACAGCTCATTGTCATTGTCACTGACACGCCCGACCCGTCTTCCTGGTAGATTCTCATTGAGATATGTCCGCACAGATAACTTAGTTTTTATATATTTTGTTAAAACAGATCCTTTGAACGAGAATTTATGTTATTAAACTACAAAATTATGTCAATTTTTGGAAGACACCCTGTATTTACAAATAACATAACCGGATACAGGAAATAGTCAAGAATACTGATCAATTGGTGCACAGATTCCAAAATGAATAGTACACTATATTGCGTCCTTGGGTGTTAATATCAAATACATACACTAATCCGAATAACAAATACCATTCCATGATACATTATTACACAATTACTCATGACGATGCTGGACAGCAAGAATTGCAAGTGGGCTAACTGAAATAGTGTGGTGTTCCCTACAGGTTACATGACATGTTGAGAAGCAGGGGTATCATAATTTGTGAGGGAATTATCCTGCTGAAACAGTACATCACCTTCTCGTTGCAAGAATGGAAACAGAACAGTTTAAACAATATTCTGGGTGTACATCATACAGTTCACATTTCCCTCCACACACATCATGAGCAAGCGAGAGTTGTAACTTATACCACGCATCACCAATGATGCCAGAGATTCGGCTTGTGCATCATCGGTGAATACCTCCAGGAATATATCACTTCCTTAATCTCTGCAAACGTCCATGACTTGCATGAAGGAAAATTTTGCCATTATACCAAAACACGATGAGTCTAAGAATGTTCATTTGACTAGTGTTATCAACATTGAAGTACTACCGATGCATCAAATCCTATATGCACAGAAAAAGTCCGAAGTTATCATCCAACCTTTCGAAGGCCCACAAACCAACCTTTCTGAAACAGCTCTAACAGAACAAAAGATACACGTGTGCCCTCTCCCGTGACATGACACGTGCTTATTTCCCCCCCACAATTACCTTATCGCAGCATGCGTAACCGTCTAAAGTTTAGATGCAGGTGAAGCACATGGATGAGTCTTACTATGTCGCAAGATGACTATATATATATATATATATATATATATATATATATATATATATATATATATATATATATATATATATATATATCAGAATATCTACGACATTCTAGCCTGGGTTACATACTCTACACCAGTGGTTCTCAAATGTTGTGCCTGGGCACACTGGTGCGTCTTGGAAGATGTCTAGGTGCGACCTGGAATTACAGAGAAATATGTGTTCAGATATAGGAAATAAATTTACATATTTACTTTATTATATTACGGTACCTGACTCGTTCATATTTATGTGAATTAGGCTTTTCTGCTCTCGCCACAATTAAGTGTAAAAAGAGAGGAACTCTTCAATGTATTGAGGAGGAAATGAGAGTTTGCCTATCAAATATACGCCCAAACATTAAAGGAACGCTAAGACTTACCAGACTCATGTTTCTAATAAACACAAGAATGAATAAACTTAAGGTATGTTTCATTTTATATTTTTTGTTGCATTATTTCTTTTCTGCAATACTTGACTTCATTATAACATATTTTTCCGAAATTTGTATATAGTACGCCTACAAATATTGGTAGGATTTCAAGTGTGCCGCGACTTCAAAAAGTTTGAGAAGCACTGCTCTTCTCAGGTCAAATGAGCAACTCTAAAACCAACTTACTACGGAAACCACACCAGTAACGCTTAATGCTGTTGAGAGTTTTGGTCCCATGCTCATCAGTGGAGCCAACGGGATTTGAGTGAGTTGATAATATGTTGGAAAAAAAAACTAGTTTAGCATGTATCGCCTATGAATCAGCGTAGTTAGAGGAAAAATATAAAAGTTTTATTACTAAAACTTAGAAGACTAGAATTGTTTTTCAACTCTTACGCGTGTTGAAATCGTCACAGTATTAGTATTTAGTATTGTTGAAGTCATCGTTAACATTTTTGTCGAGATTTAAAATCTCTACATTTCGTTCAATTTCGCAAAATAATCGAAGAAATTTGAATAAGCTGATTTGTATGGAAACATACATTGACAAAAAACCCTACTTCGCGGTTTAATAATTTCTTTAATTTTATAGGACTTCGTGTTAAACAACATTTTTTTTAAGAAAATTTCTTTTCTTTTTTTCTTCTTTTTGACAGCGAAGAATAAATTCTTAGGATTTCTTACTCTTTAACATGCAACATACACCTGGTCATGCATAAATATTTCTTTCTGGAGCCAAATTCAAACTTTTTGAAGCGTTTAAACTTGTGATTTGTTTATAGTTCTCATAAATGTAGGGAGAACTAGATCCTGTGTTATTGTATATATAAAAACTAAAAGAAAAGATATGCAGGAATATTTTTCTCTTGGTCAGTCCGTCTGTCTTGCATTTTTATCAAATAAGTATTTGTTATTTTAATCATGAAATTGTTTTTAAAATAGTGGGAGTTTGTACGTTAACTAATAAAAGTTTATAAATATCGTTTATGGAAAATAAACAACAATGAACACAATAAAAATGATTATTTAAATTAAAACATTAAAAAACACTATTTTCTATTAATGTATTCAGTATCTCGTTCTGATGAATATGGGGGGGGGGGGTGGCACATATCTCAATAATACTAGGTGTCGCTGATGTGGTTTCTGTAGCAGAAAGGGTTTGATATTGTTCACCCCATGCCCAACGGGTTTTGTAGGAGGTCGCTTACAGTACCCGATGTCCGCAAGTTGTTTCCCATCCAAATACCAAACGTGATTGACAGTGCTTAACTTCTGAGATCAAACGAGAACCGGTGATTCAGTGGGGTTTGACCATAAAATTGGCAATACAAAAATAATGAAAAATGTGAAAATCTAGTGCAAAAATTTTTAAAATTCTATATTTAGGGAACTATTCAAAAACTGTTCAATTTAAAATTAAAGATTTGATCCAAATATTTATAGAGATGTTGTCTAGCTGAGTATTGTTTTCCCACGTCATAATTCTTTGTTTTCAAATGAACATAAAATAATGATAGCTTCTATATTATGAATCCTGTATAAATTTGAATGTGCTTACTGTTGAGTAAGATCCGTCCCGTTATTACAGAAAATGTGACATACAGCATTTAGATCTTAATAAAAAAAAAAACGTCCTCAATTTTCAAACGCTTGTGAAATAATGATCAGTGTAAAGAAAAAGGAAAAATTTCTTGTGAAAGAAAATTCATGAAGCGGCATCATCAGAAAAAGTAGTCTTAAAAAAAAACATCGGTTTTCCAAAAGTAAAATTTTGCTTGAAGATGGATTGGAGCCAATTTTAATTTAAACTGAATTTAATTTAAAGGATTATATTGAAGTTTTCGGCTCTTGTTTTGAAACATGAGACCTCTTATGTAGCGATTTGGAATCATATTTTTAAATAAATAATTATATATATATATATATATATATATATATATATATATATATATATTACAAATTACAGAATTTTGGTGGTTTAGGCAAATCATTATAGTAATTCATCAAGTCTAGAAGAATCCTCAACAAAATGCAGAAAGTACTGAACGGCTGTTTCGTCTTGTTTTGGGACTCATCAGCAGTGTGCATCCACTACCGAGATTCGAAACCAGACCGTTTCGATACAACGCAAGCGTCATACAAACTGTACGAACGAACTTCGGTGACGACGAAGAAGAAACTGAATAGACTCGATACAGCGCCGCTACTCACAAAATCCATGGTGATACTCATCCAAGTATTCATAACCCAACGGATTGTGCCCTAAGAGCCACATTATTCCTTTCCCCCGAATCGCCCCAGCGCAGAACATTACCTGGGTCAAGCAAGGATATACAATAGAATTTTAGGGATTTAGGCAAATCATTATAGTAATTCATCGAGTCTAGAAGAATCCTCAACGGAATGCAGAAAGTACTGGACGGCTGTTTCGTCCTATTTCAGGGGACTCATCAGCAGTATATATATATATATATATATATATATATATAAAATGTTAGCTTTTTCTTTATTGATAATAAAAAAGATAAAGCCAACATTGTGTTTCACGCTTTTGCGATCATCATATAAACTGTCTGATGATCGCAAAAGCGTGAGGACGTTTTTTTTTTTTTATTAAGATCTAAATGCTCTGTCACATTTGCTGTAATAACGGGACGGATCTTACTCAACAGTTAGCACATTCAAGCGTGAAACTCAAGGTCATAAACTCATATCCATACAACTGAAGATGTTAGCTCTGTCACTGATATTGAGCACTTTCCAATAAATATCGCGCATATATAATATATAGAGAAAATATTTGAATATTAGAAAATTTATGAATGAACATGCTTCAACTGATTTTATCTCTTACTTTCTCCCTTTCACTATTCAATCTGTCTTTTTACTTTCTTGGGGTTTTTTTCTATCTATATATTAACTTGTTTAATTTTTTTATCCTTCTCCCTGATTCCATGTTGCAGTCAGTACCTCCCCAATACGTTTCTATATTTGATATTTTTTCATCTCGTCTTCTTTACAAAAACTTTTATTCAACTGTGAAAGGGGGAAAATATTTCTAATTAACGGTATTAACAAATTAATAAATATAACAAGAAAAAGAATATCAAGACATTTTCAAAAAAAAAAAAATTAAAATAATGTCGATTAAACATGTCGAAATATTCAAAAGAAATTTTCTTTACGTATTAAAATGAAAAGGGAATTTTTGATGAGAGGCAGAGATATAGGCTGATAAAAGAAATTGGAGGGAATATTTGATTAAAAACTAGAAATAAACTTAAAAACGTTTTTAATTATCTTTTCTTTCTACCGAACGAGTTCAGAACATCGGATTTGAAATGTCATCCACTTTTGTTAATTTTCGATTAAAAATAATTATTGAAAATCAGTGTGCATTAACAGATCTGCACTGGAAATAGCAAACTAAAAATTCACACATTTCTAGATATGGGAGTGCGTGCTTATGTATGTGTGTATGCGCGCGCTCATATAACAATTGGACAATATTTGAAATCTAAACACGACTAAATTTTCAAATGACCTTCGTTGTTCAGTTTATTTCAAAAAGTAGCATAACATCGGCTTATCCGTGGTCTCATCTCAGGCCCAGTTATATATATATATATATATAGAGAGAGAGAGAGAGACCGAGAGAAATATAGTTTTAAAGTGTGCTATATTGATGAGATAAAGTGCTCAATATCAGAGATAGAGCGTATGTAAATAAAAAAATAAAAGTGGACATTGAAGTCAACACTCAGAGGCGAGAGTTTGTTTCATGCTAGACGCAATGGTTAGGCCGGCCTGACGATTGAGTGTTGACTTTAATGTTCACTTTTATATATATATATATAGAGAGAGAGAGAGAGATATTATAGAGAACAGAGAAGCCATAAACGTTCCAATGTGGATTTTTTTAATATATATTATACTTTAACTTTATTTTCCATATTTTTGCTACACGAGTTTCGGATCTTGCGTCATTCATCAAGCGAAGAATGGTTTGAAGATCACAAATTCCGAAGCACGTGTAGGAAAAATATGGAAAATAAAGTCTAACATATAATTTTAAAAATCCACATTATAGCCAAAAACGTTTGCGGATTCCCCATTCTCTTTTAAATGTATGCTTTTCTAACCTCCCCCTTTATATATATATATATATATATATATGTGTGTGTGTGTGTGCATCTATATGTAAATCTTTTTCCAGATGTGGGCATTGCAGTAGAAAATAAAGTAACCAGTCCCATTACGTGATAAAATAGTCTCATGGTGTTGTGTTCAAAGGAATGTCAGTTTTAAACGTGGTTGAATGAATGAGGACATGGCAGAGAATCAGATCATATTTCTAATATATCATTAAAATGACACAGCTTTAATAATAGAAACGTACAATAGTGGCCAGCATGTCTCAGTGAGGAGTACTAGTGTCAACAAAAGCAAAACATGCCAAACGCCCTTCAGTGAGATCATTGGTAGTCAAACGAAAATGATACCTTGTTTGACTGCATCACCATTTCAATTTCTCATTCTCTCACAAGCAAACATTTGGAATCAAGAGATAACTCATACTCACAATTACTGAAGTCCGAGTTAGATGTCGACAGTTCTACTCCTAGACATTTATTATATTGATGTAAATAGTAAAGGAAATCAAGAAGAAAAACCAAAACTATTAACTGTAAGAAGACAAAACACATGGTCGTCAGTAAAAGAGACGACCCAAATACTTAGCTACAATTTGGGGACGTCAAAATAAAAAAATAAAAAAAAATGTAACTATCTGAAGACTATTAACAGACTACGGAAAATGTAATATAGAAATCCAAAAGACGCATAAGAACGGTGAAAGATGACTTTCAGAAACTAAGCAAAGTATTATTGTAAAATATCTACGAAAAATTGCCAAGAATTCCCTAGGAATACTCAGCTCCGGCAGTATTGACCGTAGCAAATGGGTACTAGAGGCCTCGGGCAGGTCTTCTTGGCATCACAATATATTCCGATGAATCAAAATGCAGACTTTGGACGGAGGGTAGGGGGGAAACAACAGTGACCCAGTGCCTCTTCCAACCAACAATCACTGCAGAAAAACATATCACTCTTGGGTAGGCCTTGCCAATTCCAGGCAATCCTGTGACAGACATAGAATCTTCTCTTGAATCCTCGTTCACAAAGAAATACATATGATTGATTGATAGATAGATAATGAACGGACTGATAGATAGATAGATAGATAGATAGAACACTATTTACATTATTCGGACTATTGTTCTCATCTTTGTCGCCATATTTATCACAACGTTTCGGTCGTTGTGCGCTTCGGCCTTCTTCAGGTGGTTGGAATGTCGAACTGAACCCTTTATTTCGCTCACTGGGAGTTCTCAACAGGGAGCCATATGGACACTGAGGTTCCATGTAACCTTACTTGGCGCCCACACAAAAATAGCAAAATGGGGATCCCTGGTAATGTTTTAGTGGTCCATAGAGCATTTTCACTTCGGAACTGAGGATTGGAATTTCTGCAGTAATCTACGCCATATTAAAATACTAAAAATAGAAAAACAGCTCTAGAACCAGCAGATAACGAAATGCAAGTTAGCGTCCCTTTTTACTAAATAGATACACTATTTAATAAATAAATGAAGCATCTACTCAAATACGGGTATTTCACTCTATCGGATGTTTTGATTGTAAGAGTTAAATAAAATTGAGAAGGGGATATATATATATATAGCCAACCTTTCCCTGACGATCCGTTTAGGTGAAACCTAGGTAGGTTTGTCTGGCTCACTAGGTGTATCTATATATATATATATATATATATGTGTGTGTGTGTTTATATGTATGTAAAGGAAGGATTATATATACGAAGAACAATTATATAAAGATTATTCTATTATGTAAATTATTTTAATATATTAATAATAAATAATATTAATTTTAAATACTAATAAAATAAAATATTAATATAACAATATAAGTGAATGATCTTCGACTATCACTGACATCGATGGAGACGAATTTAAAAAAAAAACTTCACAGTGTAGCATCAAACATCGGAATCTCATTAAATAAATCTCCACTTTCTTTTAATTTAATTATTACTCCCATATCTTAAAATGGTTGGTTATGATTTATTTTACTAGTGTACGTAAATGTTCCATAGAATTTAGTTGTTAAATACAAGTTAATTTTTTGGTTAAATTAGTTTTACTTCAAAATAAAGCATATGCATTTACTATTTGTATAATACTATTCCTAAACTTATCTATTAGTAAAAAAATAAAATACGCCTTTTTTTATATCGAATGCTTGGGGGGCACAAAAAATGAGTAAAAGTTGTCCATGGGTAAAAAAAAAATTAGTTGAGAAGCATTGATTTAATCCATAGTTGGGGAACGAGGCATACCTTTTTAACTGTATTTGCGCGTAATTAAATGTAACGAACCCGATCAGAAATTGAACTCGGCTATCCGATTTCTCATTCGAAGCCACTATCCATTACACCACCTGCACATCTACTGAAGCCTGTAGGACCTTTCTTCTTTGAACTTAGTGAACTGGCGACACAATCACAAATGAGAGAAACCACATCCGTTGGTGATTTCAGCAGTAACAAATAAAATGGATATCACATGTAAGGCAAAAAGAAGATAATGATATCATTCCACACAACTTTAAACCAAAGTTTTCAATACTGGAATGGCTTAATAACAGCTACTGACCTTGAGAAACCTATTCTCATGAAATATTGTTTCAATAGAAAGATTTTATAAATTTCAATCAACAGTTGCACCGGCTGCTCAGTCAATGAATGCCAACTAATATCATTATTCATTGCCATCGGGTTGCCTATCAACCTATCGCTATCGTGATTTGTTACCAATATTGTTTATTGTAACGAATAGACAACACCGAATATTAACTTGTGTATCTTTATTTTGCTAAACTGATCGTTAGTAGTTAAACAGCCTTTTATGCAAAGTGGTTAGTATTTAAAATGGGTAGGATGGGATACGTTTATTGTTATCACATTGCTTAAGGATAACAATATTATATTAAGGATAATACAAGTAAGTATTATATCATCATATTATAAGGTGACCCATTGTAGTAATGATTGAGGAATCGAAGATCCGAGTTCGAATTCCAGTCGCAATGCATTACATTCACTAATGTGCTAATACCATCTGTTTTGCAAATGGCTGCTTTCGAAACAAGATGGTTCCTTAAACAATATTTTTGCTGGTCATTTTTATGATGGCTATCTTAATGATAGGTCTATCCGTTTTATTGTCAAAAACTACTTCAGGCTGACTGTGCAGCCGTTGGTGGCTCCAAACATTACTTTATGCAAGTTAGAAGTGGTTTTTGCTGGAGCTACAGTACTCTTCTACGTGCCGTATGCCTTCAGGACCTGGATAATCATGGTTCATCACAATTTCCTGTCCTTTGTAGTTCTTAGTAAATTTTATCTTCTCCTAATCTCACCTAATCCCTGTCCAGCTAATCATTTACGCTCAGTAAGTTATGTGCTGCTTTCTTTTAACTCTCTCGCTTTCAATATGACTTGTCTGTGTCAAATTTTCTTCTGAGTGGTCAACATACATTCAATTGGAAGTGTAGATTATCGAAAAAAGTGATATTCCCCTAAACGTTAAGCTGGAAAGGAAAAAATAAACGAAGAATAATAAAAATGACTGTTATTTTGGAAGCCATTGAGGCGATGATCTAGGAAAGGAAGGCCGACAAAAAATGATCATAAGAAACTGTTTCTAAGCTGACACACAAAACTAAAAAAACAGTTCAGCTGACTGACAGATCATGCTCGTGTATGCATGGCTGTCAATATGCAAATGCGCATGCGCCTTCCTTTTTAGATTTTTATTCTGGAAGATGCAACTCTAATATAACTATTGATATATCAGATATAAGGACGAACATCTGTTTTCCGGATGAAGTTAGTTGTCAAAATCAATAAGTCATCTTAGTTTATCTGCCGACGCTGGCAATTGGGAAAGAGAAAGCAGAAGAGAGAGGAACAAAATAAGCAAGAAAATTGATTACATTATCTGAAAATTTAATAGTTTTGTTCTTTGTTTATCTTATTTATTTATTTGTTAACCTGACATGATTTCAAAACACTTTACTTATATATATATATATATATATATATATATATATATATATATATATATATATTTAATTTTACCAGATAGATAGGATTAACTGTGTCAGTAAATGCATTACATCGATCAAATTTAAATTTTCATATGGGTAATTTTTAATTACAAATTTTATCGTATAATTTAATATTTATTAGTTAGAATAAATTCTATTTTAGTCTAACCCTAACATTATTAAAACATTAAATAATTATTATAACCTTAGTTCGTTGTCAAGGTTTTTGAATTCTCGTATACTTGTATTTTGATTGGTCATTCAAGCTTATTTAACAGAGTCTGCCTTAGCGAGAGGGTGTTTGATTGATTTGAACTTTTTTAAAACCCTTTATTCTACATTCAACTCCATCACTTGATAAGACATTAGAAATGTTGAAACAAAATGGTTATTTTTGTAGTGATTTTATAGCATATTTATGTTACAATATTCGAATAAATAATTATATATAGTATAAATTACAAATGAAAAACATCAAAATTTAAATAAGTACAACAATTTAATTAACTGGTAAGTGTTTTAACAGAGTACGAAAAGTGCGATACCAAAATCCGAAAGCGATTTGGGATAGCAAAAGATGCCTTCCAAAAGCGAAGCAAAGTATTAAGAAACAGAAGAAATTTATTAGAAACAAAGAAAAGAGTACTGAACTCTTATGTAATATCAGTTCCCCTACATACCAATGAATTCTGGACAACCACCTCACAGATGAAGAAGAGACTTGAAGCAACAAAAAAGTGGTTCTACAGAAGGATTCCGTGAATACAATGGACCAAACATATGAGCAATGATGAATTGCTCACATGTTTGGTCCATGGTATTCTCAGCAAAGCGGACACGTATACTTAACATCAGGAAGAAATAGTTAAAATTTCTTGAGCACATGATGAGGAAAGAGGACTTGGAAAATTCGATACTTACAAGGCAGGTAAGAGGAAAACAACGCATAACCTACCTAATTAGCTTGAGTAAAAAGATGGCGGAACAAGGTTTAGCAGAAATAACAAAAAGATATAAATTTATTAAGAGCTACAAGAAATTGTGGAGAGCCATGATCACCAATAGTTCTGAAGGGACGCGACACACAGAAGAATATATTTATATGAACCAGGTGTTCAATATAGGAGACAGAGCGTTTATTAATGTAGTCAATGTGCACATAGAAGTATATGCTGGTTTTCTGGTTTGAACATCGCATTGTAACGTGTAGTTGACAGTCGCCATACAGTGCTGATTCCTATGAGCTCACTCTCGATATGAAATATATTAATGTATGTTTGGGCAGCAACCTTTCTTTTAACCACCTTCCGTTAAATATGTCAGGCAAGGAAAATTTAATTCATTTTTTATTTAGTTTTTCAATATATATATATATATATTATACAATAGGAATTAAGATTAAATTTGGTTAATGATCATTTTCACCTTGTCAATTGAAATAAAATTTACAAGGATTTCTCAGACCAGTCAATGGATGATAAATTATTAAAATAAATTTGGCCAATCAGAAGAATAAAAGAAGAAAAGAAAAATGGCAAAAAGAAAAAAGAGAGTATATAAAAACAAGAAAGTAGTGTAAGTTTGGATATGAGGGTGGTTAGTGGAGAAAGAAAGAGAAAATATGAGGAAGAAAAAAAAGACAGAAGAAATGGCCTATTTATTTTATACCCCGTAAGAGACAGGAGGTAGTTCAGAAACCCTTCATAAATCTATTAACAAAATAATATTATATTAAGGAGATAAATTCATTTATATGAAAGAGAGTTAATTCAGAAATAAAGGTATATTAAAATAAACAATATATCAGAAAAAATAATAAGAAAAATACAAAAATTTAAATTAATCTACTGAAAGGATTATAATTATCTAAGGATAAAGTATCAAATTTAACATCTACATTTGAATCAACATATTTAAAGTTAAACCTATATTAAATAATCGCATCTACATTGAAAAAAAAACATTTATCATCTAATATGTGACATAATGAACCAATTAGATGATGATTAAATAAAATAAAACACTACACTAAAATTAGAAAAAATGCCTTTAGAATAAAGTGAAAGAAGACATACCTTTTAGAATAAATTTTATAAGATAACACTATATA
>CAHIKZ030005504.1:1247500-1342044 GCA_903632075.3 Acanthosepion pharaonis | reverse complement strand
GGCTTTATTCTCTCGAAGCCATTTTTAACGATTGATCTGAGAAAACTCTTGTATGGAGCTGACAGTTTAGACACTCCTGAGTGTGTCGATGTGCGTGCATATCTTTATTTCAATTTCTTGATAATTATACACATTAAGTTATATGACTGGGCAGTTTCACGTTCAATCCCCAAAGCGGATTTCCTCACGCTATGCAGATATTGTTTTAAAAGGACTTTGTGCCGAAATCTGCATCTGATTAAGTAAGAACGGCAACTAGATAGGGCCAGATGGAATGCATAAAGTATCTCAGTGTCAACTAATGCGTGGGTGGGATGATGAGGTTAGCCTGTCACTACGGAAGAAAGCCTGAGACATTCAACATATGTCCCGTCTCTTGCGATATATGTGCAGCAGAGGCGGCCAGAAAGTTGCAGCAAAACAGCGGGGAGTCTTGGCATAATTTCACAAATTAGTCTTTCTCTTTCTGCCTCTGTCTGTGGCTGTCTGTCTTTCTCTATCTGTCTGTCTGACTCTCTCTCTGTGGGATACATTTCTGCTGTCGTTTGCAAGAATATCTATTTACTAAATTGCGTCAGAGCAGGAATTGACCCTGCAGCTATGTTGGGTGATAAGTTTTCACATAATACTCAAGCACTTTCATGCACATATTTTTTCAGACTAACGGACGAAAGAGCTCGCGTTGAATTCTAGGCTTTCAAAATGCGACGGAGAGAACAGAATTAAATTTAAAATCAGAAAAACGACAGTTTCACTAGCATTCAGTCCAGTTCGTCTTATTTTATTATTGTATGTTTGTGCTGTAAATAACGAAAAAAAAAAAAAAAAAACAGTAAACTCCTCACCACAGATATGTAAAATATTTACGTCAAACCATATAGACTTCCTCTGGAGTATAAGGCTACAGACTCAGTACGCTAGGTGGCGCTACTATGGTTTGTCGGATCAAGAAGTTTTAGAATTCAGATTTTTTTAAAAAATCAATTCACCCCAAGCAAGGCGGTAATGCCACTAAGACGCAAGAGGCTACTGAGGGTGAAAACAGATGAAAATTCTTTAAAAGGGACCAATCATAAATGGGGAAACAGGAGATAAACCTCTACTCCTATTAAAAAAAACCTAGGAGGCGTGTGAACCACACGAAAAGCATTATATATATATATATATATATATATATATATATATATATATATATATATATATATATATATATATAAACCAAATATTAGCAACCATATATATGTGCGTTAGCAGGCAATACAGAGGTAAGCGAATAAATATTTATTCAATTTAATTTAAGGTCTAAACAAAACTGCTGAATGGGGGCTAGACAGAGCTAAGAAGTATATATTAATAAATATACATATACATACGTTCGAAGTGCGCTACGAACGTAGGCATATATATATATATATATATATATATATATATATTAATAATAAGTATACGTTTGTTCCCCACCGTTTGGTACAACTCTGAGTTTCATGCATCGTGGCAATCGTCAGGCAAAAATTGTAAACTGCTTATTATTATTATTATTATTATTATTATTATACTTCGAGCACAGTTTTATTACTCACTGTGCGTTTTCATCCTATAACTTTCCTCGTCTCTCTTTCATATACCTGTGACTTATACTGCAGTGATACTAACCAGACCATTTTTACAGTTTCTCGGGGAGAGTGTATTATATGTCATGATCATACAGTTGAATAATGCCAATATGCCTAAACCATCAGTCACGATGACTTGTTACTTCGTGCTAGCCCCAATATCAACGGCTTTCGAACAGTTCCGTCTAACCAATCTCACTCATACAGACATAAGATAATAAAAAGAGACTGAGATAGATAGATAGATAGATAGATAGATAGATAGATAGATAGATAGATATGAACTGACTGAGATAGGTAGATAAATAGATGGAGATAGATAATGAACAGACTATGATCGACGAAAAGATTGACATAGATATGAACAGAGACAGAAATAGATAGATAGATAAATAGACAGACAAACATGAAGAAAGTGAGATAGATAGATAGATAGATAGATAGATATGATTTAACTGAAATAGCTAGATAAATAGATGGAGAGATAGATAATGAACAGACTGAGCTCGACGAAAAGATTGACATAATAGCGAACAGAGACAAATAGATAAATAGACAGACAGATATGAAGAAAGTGAGATAGATAGATAGATAGATAGATAGATAGATAGATAGATATATCGATATGAAAAACTGAGATAGATAGATAATAACTAGACTGAGATAAACGAAAAAATTGCGATAGGTATGAACAGAGACTGAGATAGATAGATAGATAGATATGAACAAATTGAGATAGATATGAACAAAGTGATATATATATATATATATATATATATATATATATATATATATATATATATATATATATATATATAGATATGAAAAAACTGAGATATATATATACATATATACATAGATACATACAGACACAAACACATACATACATATTGGTTTCCGAGCAAACTCATCTGCCAGGGCGATTAGCCACACCCTATTGTATATGTCCGTTAACCCAACGGAGTCAACCTGTTGTTTATACTGTAACTATGCCAAGCAGAACTTAGTTACAGTTTTTGGGTGAGAACGCATAATGTTTATTTTTTTAACAAGGCAAACACACTCATACCCTCGGTCACAATGACTTGTTACTGCGTGCTAGTACAACTATCAACGGCTTCCAAACAGACCCGTCTTCCCAATCTCACTCGTACACAAGTAAAATAATAGTATTTCATTAAATGGTGTAATTGAAATAAAATATTATTTAATGAACTGTAGTAAATGAAAAACACTCAATGGTTAAAATAGGCATACCCCCCACAAACAAGTTAATGGATTTATTTTAATCTGATATTTTTATAACTTCGAACGTAATTATAGTGGATACTGTATTTTAAATAGACGCCCGTTGTATCATATATATATATTTGAACATATATATTAAGAGAGAGAGAGAGAGAGAGAGAGAGAGAGAGAGAGGAAGAAACATTTATATATATATATATATATATATATATATATATATAGAGAGAGAGAGAGAGAGAGAGAGAGAGAGAGAGAGGAAGAAAAAATATATATATCTATGTATAGAGAAAGAGAGGAAATATATATATATATATATATATATATATATATATGTATATATGTATGTGTGTATATATTAAAGAAAAACAGACCACTTTAAGGTACCATTATAATAATTTATTTCACCAGAGCCCTTTTAAAAGGACGCCGGATCATCAGATAGCACTTCCAAAAATGAAAAATGAAATGAAAATTGATGGGTAGTGTAAGTTTTTGTAATTTAACAGAGAGTGTAAAAGGGAATGTTAAAGAGACATGGTACAGTTTAGAGAGGGATTAACTTCATATCACTCTCAATCATACTTAGTATTGAGGGAGGAGGAGTGAATATATGTATGTATAGCGAGAGAGAGAGAGGGAGAAAATATATATGTATGTATATATATAGAGATAGATAGAGAGAGAGAGAGAAAGAAAATATATATGTATGTATGTATGTATGTATGTATGTATGTATGTATGTATGTAGAGAGAGAGAGAGAGAGAGAGAGAGAGAGAGAGAGAGAGAGAGAGAGAGAGAGAGAGGTCATCGCCAACAGTTCTGTTTGATGTTTTCGAGTTTAAAAAGAATTAAAAATCTGCCTACGGAATATCTTCATGCATAAAGAACGCACCTGATTCATTTTTATAAAGTGTAAGAAAAATTCTGAATTTTCATAATCCTTTATAATAGTTTCTACTTCATTTTAACTTGCAACAGCACTCCTTGATTTAAGAAACAAAATTCTTTTAATAACAAAGATATCATTCAAAGTGTGTTACTCTTTATCAAAAGTCAAACTTATTTTCTTTTTTCTTTTCAGACAATTTCTCTTTTGATTGCCTTTCTCGTATTTGCATCACATTCCAAACAAAAACGTTTCATTGTTATTTATTTTGATGTTGATCATGTGAGAGGAAATGTTTTTTTTCTTTTCCTAATCATTACTGAAAAAGAAAAAGCCGAAAGATTTTCGTTTAAAATCTTCTGAAAAATAAATTTCTTGTTTTCAATTTATGCATCAATGTAAAAATACCGTCGAAGAGAATCAGTGTTATTCAGTTCAAAGCTAACAAAATCATACGAGACATGTTAATATATTGTCAAAAATTTATATAAAGAATACATTAAGACATTTTTTTCGTTAATTTGACGGCGACTTTTATATTCATTTGAATTCTATAACTCATTATTCCGTACATAGTTCCTGTCATTGTTGGCTTCATGACAGTATTTCTGCCGATACATTCTTTAGCCACTCCTAACATTTTGAAAGAAGTCATTACCATTATTTCATACGTTGTTCAGACTTCTTCCTCTAGTGTACAGTGTCTTTTCAAGATGTTGGTGATCATGGCTCTCCACAATTTCCTGTGCTTTGTATCTCTTAGCAAATTTTGTCTTTTTTGTTATCTCTCCTAAACTCTGTTCTTCCATCTAATTAGGTAGGTTACGCAGTCTTTTCCTCTATCCTTCCTAGCTTCAATGTCATGTGAGTGTCAAATTTTCCAAGCCGTCTTTTTTCATTATGTGTCCAAGAAATCTCAATTACTTCTTTCTGATATTACGTATAAATGTCCTTTTTGTTTCTATTTTCTCTAAAACTTCGTCGTTGCTTACATGTTCTATCCATGGTATTCTCATAATCCTCCTGTAGAACCACATTTCCTCAAGTTTCTTCTTCATCTGTGTGGAGATGGTCCAGCATTTACTGCCATATTGGATGATTGATATTAAATAAGAGTTCAGTATTCTCTTCTTTGTTTATAAAACCATTTTCCCTTTTAGAAGTAAATACATTGAAATCAACACAATTTTTCTCGTTTTTTGTTCTTGAAGAAATATTCGGCAGCTAAAGCGGAGATATTAAAAGTCGATTCTCAGAAACTTTAAGCCACTTATATTTTTAGAACAAAAACAGAATTTTAAACGGAACAATGTGACTTAAAAGTAAAAAGCAAAGTGGGGGGGGGCGGTTAGTGTTACGAATTTTATCTTTCAACAAAATTCAAACACATGGCAACGAATGCGGTTCGCTTAAACAAAAGAAAAATAAGATTTTCTACTCAGTTAAGGACCAATACCAACACAGACAATATATCGAAATATAAAGTTATAATTATTTTAATATATAAAAACATAGAATGAGAGAAGGAAACAAGAAATAAAAACTAAGAGAAAGGGGAAAAAATGTTAAGATTATTATAAAAGAAATTTTCAACTGTTATATAATGTTATCAATGATTTTGCTGATCAGCGGCTACTTATCTGTTATATAATGTTATCAATGATTTTGCTGATGAGCGGCTACTTATCTGTTATATAATGTTATCAATGATTTTGCTGATCAGCGGCTACTTTTTCTGTTATAGAATTTTATCAATGATTTTGCTGATCAGCGGTTACTTTTTCTGTTATATAATGTTTTCAATGATTTTGACGTTATATAATGTTATCAATGATTTTGCTGATCAGCAGCTACTTATCTGTTATATAATGTTATCAATAATTTTGTGGATTAACGGCTACTTGTGTTGTATAAGGTTATCAATGATTTTGCTGTTATATATGTTATTAATGATTTTGCTGATTAGTGGCTACCTATCTGTTATATTCAAACTGTTTCAAATATTCAGTAGTCGTGTGAGCAGCGTGTGAGGGAGCATTATCTTGCATAAAAAACAATAGCCCTTCTGAAGGCAACTCTTTGCCTTTTCATCCACGGTTCAAGATGCTCCTTCATAAATGCTATGTATGCATCAACAGTCATTTTGACGCCATCTGGTACTCCCCATAGGCCCACTAATGTTTTTCCAATAATACCACCCCAGATCATTATGCCTCCACCGCCTTATTGGCGTCTCAAACTCTGATGGCGATTCTGTCCGTTCATTACACAGCCTTTGCACCAATCTACCTGGCCCATCAAGTGTTGCTCGAGTTTTGTCTGTGAACAAAACTTTAGAGAAGTCAATCTTCATATTGTCCTCGGCCCATTTCAATCGATTTTGAATGTGATTTCTCGTCAACGGAGGCTTCGATACAGGTTTGACTGTTGTTGCTATTTCCCTCAGATACTGACACCGAGTACTTTTAGACACAGTAGGATCCCCAATATGACTGAAAAGCTGGTAAGTCCAGGGTTCTTCGTGGCCTCTCGTTTATGTAGTGACATGTGACGACGTGAAATAACCCTCGGCTTGTCTTTATATGCCCTTTTGCGTACTTGTGTAGGGTCGGCGGTGAATTTTTCACTGTTTGATGACACTTCCTATCATTTTAAAAATTTCTAGGTAGATTTACTTTTGAGAGTTCTGAGGTAATAGTTTTCTTTTCAGCATCACTTAAACTGCTTTTTTACGGCCCATCTTTTCACTAAATTCTTATACTTTTCTAATAATTTGGCACGCTCAAATCACCGTGCTGATAACAAATATGGCGACAGTTTGTTTACATTGGGCAGATCAGTACGAAAATTTCAGTGATTACGCAGATCTGTGTTGCCAACATTGTGTGAAAATTTTGTGTGAATTGATTGGATAGTTTTTGAAATATTAGAAAAAAGTTATCTCGATAATAATTTGGAACGCAGTGTATATATTATAAATTAACTGATTTAAAATATATCTTTTTTTTCGCTACACAGTTCTAACCATGTTTCAAAAATGGAAGCTAAAAGCTTCGAATTTAATTTTGTAATTAAATAAAAGACAGTTCCATTTCAACATTAAGCTATATATAAATATATAAATGTGTCTGTGTATGTGTGTGTGTTTCGGTTTCTAAATAAATTTTATGTTCTACAATCCACGAGAACTTACCTTGCAACTCTATCTATCTATCTATCTATCTATCTATCTATCTATCTATCTCTATCGAACTATATATATATATATATATATATATATATATATATAGAGAGAGAGAGAGAGAGAGAGAGAATATTAAATCTATTTACAAACCGTGATATATATATATATATATATATATATATATATATATATATATATATATATCTTGCTTTTTTTTTTAATATTAAGTATATAATAATATACGATCATTTTGAATTTTTAATATATATATATATATGCACACACAGAAGATATACATACG
Source organism: Acanthosepion pharaonis (assembly GCA_903632075.3). Taxonomy (NCBI): domain Eukaryota; kingdom Metazoa; phylum Mollusca; class Cephalopoda; order Sepiida; family Sepiidae; genus Acanthosepion; species Acanthosepion pharaonis. The sequence goes on along the minus strand of CAHIKZ030005504.1, from coordinate 1,334,811 downwards.
ATCTTGCGCGCATGCACACACACATACACATCGAGACATATCATGGCATACCCATACATTACTCTATCTCAATTTAATTTTTGAAATTCATAGGAAAGTGAAACGGGTAAAGTTTGAATAAATATACATTTGTTCCTCAACGTTTGATAAAATGCGTGTTGTTGCACCAAACACCGAGGAAAAAATATATATTTAGTTATTACTATAATATTTTATATCGAGTACTTTTTTATTACTACAAAACACTCATTGTGCGCTACCATATATATATATATATATATATATATATATATATATATATATATATATATATATATATATATTTTGAATACGGATGAAATACATAAACTCCCAAAACAATTTCAAAATAATTTTACCCTTACGCACTTAATAATAGTAATAAAATTCCTTTTCTAGATATATTGTTAAACGCTAATTATAATAATTTCACTCTCTCCCTCAAATAATAAAAATCCCCACCAGCATAAATTCATGCACCCTTAACTATAAGAGTGAATATCCAAATCATTATAAAATAGCAATTATAAAAAAAAAACTAATAAATCATGTTAAAACTAATTCTTTCACAAAACAGATTATCTACAGTGAACTAAAAAAAAATAAAACAAAGTCTTATTAATAATAACTAATTATAATGCTGATGAACAAATGAGATGCTCTATCAGTAATGTTAATACCAAACAAATAGAATATAATACTGCTCCGACAAATATATTAATCTTATATATACATATCACAATTTTATATCATATTAATCTTATATATACATATCACAACCAAATGCATTCTAATTATAAGACAAAAATACCCCCGCCCCAAATACCAACATATCCACCACAGATGCTAATAAAAAAATTACATTAATTATAAACTATACTAAATCCAGTATATTCAATTTAATAATTTGTAACGACTTTTTCCCACCAACCATTGTGTTGCAGAAAACCAGCATTCAATATAAATTTAAAAGTCATCTGGGAGATTGTATCTTCAACGGAAAAAATATTCATGTTGGCCATACTACAATCATGTTGTCTCGGCAGTTGAGCTTTCATTTGAATGACATATCTAACATCTCTAAACATTTACAACACCATGCTTGTCCACATTCGCAATTTAGAAAAATTCTTGTCGAAAATACATCTATAATTTTTCATGGAAATAATAAATATATACTAAAAATCCGTGAAGCCATCTATATTAAAATACTGAAACCAAACATAACAAAATTAATTATGAATACTGCAGGAATGTTCTAAAATGTTTACAATTGATAGTCTAAAATATCAAGGTCTGTATTAATAGTTTCTCACACTATTTTCTTCTTTTACAAAACAACTCTTCACACATCGTAATTAGTTATCTCCCATGGAGCGTAAACATACACCACATGGCACAAAAATCTAGCGGTCCTCACTTCTCACGTAAAATTATAACTTTCAAATGAACATATAATTTTTTTCTTTGGAAATAATGAACATTACGTTATTGCTTTAAAAACACACCCTGAGGATGGCATTGTGTTAATGTCAAAAGTACTCAGATAAAAGAATATGTATCAACACGGTAATTTTCTCTCTTCTTTTAATACCGACACCAAAAGACCATCCAAGAATATGAACTGATCCTATTAAAAATAAGCAGACAAAACTTGTTTAAATAACTCTGTATATATATATATATATATATATATATATATATATATATATATATATATATAAAGAAAGAACAGTAAGATATATAATCCGGTGTTCTTATAGATATTTTTATTTTTACAAAATAATGCTCAATGTAAATTTACAGAGCATTCATATTATAAATTAATTGATTTAAAATATGTTTTTTTCGCTACACAGTTCTAACCATGTTTCAAAAGTGGAAGCTGAAAGCTCCGAATTTAATTTTGTAATTAAATTAAAGACATTTGTTCCATTTCATCCTCAAGCGAATTTTGAAGTTGAAAAAAAAAATATTTTAAATCAATTAATTTATAATATATATATATATATATATATATATTGTAAGGTAATGAAGGGTTTGATAATCCGGATAATTCCAAAGTGGATATAATCCAGAAAGCGCAATGTAACACCAGAATTAATAAAATAATTAAGGAAGAGACAACCATAAGGTTCCATGAGTAAAATTTATTTCCCTAGAAAATATATTTTTCCTGGTTCATCAGGCCACATCTCTAGTTACAAAGGAATTTGGTTTTGTAACTAGAGATATGACCTTATGAACCAGGAACAATATATTTTCTGGGGGAAATAAATTATACTCATGGAGCCTTCTGCTGTCTGTTTTTCTTAATTATTTAATATATATATATATATATATATATATATATATATATATATATATATATATAACCTTATTCAAGGCTCTCAGTATCTGTTATAGCAAAATGTTTGCTGTCATTACTGTGTGGGTGTTTAAAGTTGCTATTTCTTTTTATGTGACGTGTTCCTTCAGGACGTAGGCGATCATGGCTCTCCACTTCCTCCTATCCCTTGTAACTCTCAATAAGTTTTGTCCCTTTGCTACTTCCCCCAGGCCCTGTTCTGTCATCCATTTGCTTAAGCCCGCTAGATATGTCATGCGTTGCTTTCTTTTGTGTCTCTTTCCCTTCTTTCCTTTTATGTACCGTGTCCCTTCAGGACGTAAGCGATCATGGCTCTCCACTTCCTCCTAACCCTTGTAGCTCTGTAGTTTTGTCCCATTGCTATTTCCCCCAGGCCCTATTCTGTCATCCATTTGCTTAAGCCCGCTAGATATGTCATGCATTGCTTTCCTTTGTTTCCCTTTTCCTCGATTCATCTTCAGCGTTTGGTTTGGTTTCTGCTTAACGGACCTTCGGCCACTATAAGGTTATTTAAAGCCAGATACAGTTTTTGAATCGATTGAATTAATAAACAATTTCATTTTTTGTTTATCAACTTCATTCTTCAAAAAATAAAGTGCAATTACATTTGATTCAGTTATATACCCACCATTATTGGCAATGGCCTCTTGCCACTTATCAGGTGAACTCACAATTCTTGGGCCTAGTTACTGGATCTAACCAACGTCTTTATCCCCAGGGAGACATCGTCCAGTGGATAAAGTCTTTGGTGAGATCCAATGACTAGAGTTGTGAGTTCAGCAATGGTGAACCAAAACTTGTAGAGTTGTGTTAAAGGAGAATAACTGTGACATCTTTGTTTGTTTGTTTGTTTGTTTGTTTGTTTGTTTGTTTCTTTCTTTCTTTCTTTCTTTCTTTCTTTCTTTCTATATACGAGTCTAGTTTATGTTAGGAGCATGTGCTAAAGTAGCAAGCATTTTTTTCTGTTGCGAAATCACAAATTTTCTTGTAATGTTTCATGTACTTTGGGAGATAATTGGTGACAAGTTTGTCTCCGGTGGCAGCAGTAATAAATTAAGATTTTTTTTTTGTAAATTCTACGATGTGCGATGTTTCTTATTTCCAGATATATATTTATCAATGTTTGTATTCTTTTACATTTATTACAACAATGCACTCCGAATCGATAAAAAGAAAACATGACTGTAACTAAATGAACAAATAATTAGTAAGAAATAGGAAGGAAGTATAATTCAGGAGAATTCCTTCAAGACGCTGCCGGTAGTTTTTGTATCCATTATAATACCCGGGGTGGCGGGGGGTGTTACATGACGTAACAAGTTCCTCTGGTAGAGATTGCATTTAAATGTTGTTGACCGTAAAGACAAACAGCATAAGGATAAACCTAAAATAAAATGGCGTCATTCGTTAACATATTTGAAATAATCAGCGTTCTAGGATAAAAAAGAATCCATATTCGAACTGACTAAATTTTAAAATTCTATTTTTTGTTTGAAAATAAGAAAACTATTACAAAAACGAAGAATCTATTCTTTACACTATTTACATTATTCGAACTATTGTCCTCATCTTTGTCTCCATGTTTATCACATTTCGGCCATTGCACGCTCCGGCCTTCTTCAGGTGGTTGGAATGTCGAACCGAACCCTTTATTTCGCTCGCTGAGATAGACTGTTCTAGTTCCACGTGCCATGTTTTAATGGATGTCACTTATCAGTTATCCCCTGTTAATTTCCCTCTGAAAGTTCTCCACTGTCTTAACCGTGTATTTAACTTACACTCTTTGGATCTTCCCAGTGGATTTAACTAACGCCTTTATTCACTACGCCATGGACACTTGGTACAGTGGATAAAGGTGTTGGTTAGTGGAGAACTTGGAGAGAAGAATTAACATGAGATAACTGATAACTGACATCCATTAAAAACATGACACGTGGAATTAGAACAGTCTAAAACGGTGGACGAAATAAAAGGTCCGATTCGAAGTTCCAATCACATGAAGAAGGCCGGAGCGTACAACGTCCGAAATGTTGTGAATATGGCTATGAAAATGAGGATAAGTCCAAATAATGTAAATAATGCAACGTATTAATCGTATTTCTCGTTGTTTAATATCTTTCTTTGATTCTGGCTTATTCCAATTTTGCGTGTTGATAATTCTAATTTATCAAAATTTATAAACCACCCAATCAGGTGGTGAATTAGCGAACCGATTGAGAAAACAAAACAAAACAAAAATGATATATCAAAAGTGGTGACCTGTAATTAAATTTCTCTGATTCTATTGAATACAGTTGCAAGACTGAAGAATGGAATTCACTTTCAAGCGAACTATTTTGGATATCTGACTCGGACTGACAGCTGCCTGAAGAAGTAATGGAAACTGTTTTCTACTTTTTGCTTTTGTTTTTCTCAATATCTCTGTGGGGAGGGACGTTTTGATTCCTACGATTCTTTGTGTTGTACAGCAAGGTAGAAGCGGCGGTGCTAGTAGTCGCAGTAGTAGATGAACATTTCTATTCGTAGAATCAGTGAAGGACAAAAAATACTAATGAACATGTCTGAAAAGAGGGAAGTAAAAGTGACAGAAAGAGTGAGACAGAGAGAGAGGTGGAATAGGGAGAGAGAGAATGGGACAGAGAGAGGGGGAATAGAGAGAGATGGGAAGAGAGAGAGAAGGGACAGAGAGGGTAAGAGTGAAAGAGAAGGGAAGAGTGAACTTTGAAGGGACTATAAAAGACGGAAAAAAAAATGCAAGTACACAGAAAATAAAGAAACAGAAAGAAAAATACCAAAAATGGAAAGAAGAATAGATCACTAAAAATAAAGGTTCCAAAAAATAAAAAGAAAAGACGGAAAATAAATGGGTAAATAAATAAATAAATAAATAGATAAAACAAGAAACAAACAAAAATAAAGAAATAGCGAAAAGGAAAAATAAATAAATGAAAAACAGTGACAATAAGTGAGGGAAGGAATGAAAGAATGATGAATGAAAATAAATGAATAAATAAATAAGAAAGAAAGAGAAAAAGAAAGAAAAAGTATGAAATAAAGAAAGAAAGAAAGAAAGAGAAAAAGAAAGAAAAGGAAAAATAAAGAAAATGAGAAAGAAAAACACACACGAAATCTAGAAAGCAAGTAAGTTCGAAAGAAAAAAAGAAAGAAAGAAAGAAGGGAAATGGTATGCGAAAGAAATTGCTAAAATGAAACCGTAACAGAATGCAAGAAAAACGTTACGAAACAAAAATAAGTCAAGCAAAATAATAAAGAAAAAGAAAGAAAGAAAGAAAGAAGGAAAAAAGAAAAAAGAAAAGAAAGAAGGAAAGAAAGAAAGAAAGAACGAAAGATAATTGGAATATCGGTTGAGTAGAAAATTAGAGTTTAAACAGAGAAAAGAAAGAAAGAAAGAAGGAAAAAAGAAAAAGAAAAGAAAGAAAGAATGATAGTTAAAGATATTTACCAGTTTATGTTTAATCTGGTACAAACGAATTGCTAGTATAATTAAATGATTTAAACTATTGCAAAACGGAGCTTTGACTGGCACAAGGCCACGAAAGGCAGGTTTTCGATTACCATCAAACGTAGATTTTTTAACGGCCTACGAGACTAGCTTGCTAACCAGTAAGCCACATTGGAAAGACCCTTTCCAAAGTGACTTTCCTGTTGTGACAGCTCGTCTTTTCCCATAAACAGAAATAAAATGAAAAAAAAAATAAAAACAATTTTGAAAGCTCAAATCTCCAGTTAAACCCAAGATGACAGAGCACCACCATCCAACAATTCCAAAAGAAAGTCGACAGGGTCATAAAAAAAAATGAGCGACATGTTTATTCCGATACAACTGGAGTGTGGCCACGCAGACAGTCATCTTTGCAGTTTCACTGTTTACATACACCAATCTATCATTGTTTTAATTTACTGCAATTTTTTTTTTGAAAGCTTTTACTTAGGAAGGAGGATGAATAAAGGAAAGAAAGAAATACTTATGACTTGGCGTTAACATGTTATGGCCAAGGACAACTGGCATTCCTGTGTATACATTTTGGTTTGGCTTCTATGTTTAATGTGTGCAATTAGTCTGCTTGTAAATACTTGAGTCTAGCCGAATCAATTAAAATATTGTGTTTGCGAAAATTTAGGAATCCAAAATATCTGTGAAACACTTTCAGTGACGGGGAAATACTTCTTTTTTGGATTGGGGGGAAAAAGATCTTTATTTATGTCTGATTTTTTTATTTATTGTCTTATGCGAAAGAAAAAAAAAGTATATAGATTTTCTCAATTTTTTTATATTAACCTAAATTGTAAATCGAAAAAGGTGTGTTTCGCCTTTGGCTACGTGTATTTGAGAAAAGGTAAAAACAAGAAAATATATTGCCTTTCTAAACTGTCCTTAGAGATGTATAAACAGTAATGAGTCGTTTTTTGTCTCTTATTGATACGTTACATCTGATAGAAAAAAACCTTTAGTTCTTAAAATTTGTTGCATTGTTTTCAAAATATAATTGAGTTTGCTCCAGTGGCTGTTCCGTAACAGAAGTCGTAAAATATCAGAATTTCGAATTTGCATTTTAAAGCAATCACCAAATACATTCTCAGTTTAGAAAATATGTGCAAAAATAACAATTGAAATCTAGAACTGAATTGCACGAACTAAAATGGCAAAAGTGAATGTTTATTTAAGCATATCCCCAGCCTATTAGTAAAGTAATATTTTTTCCTCAGTACAATGCAATTCTTTAGTAAACATTTATTATGCATTACAACTATGCAACAATTTATTCGCACTGAATTTACCTGATACACTGATACATATCTATGAAATCATATATATATATATATATATATATATATATATATATATATATATATATATATATATATATATATATATATATATATATAAAAGAATGGAAAAAGTTTACTTCTGACATGTTCTATCCAATCCGTTAGTACGCCATCAGACTGTGCTTGATGACATTGTTGTAACAAAGTTCTAACGGATGAAATGCGTCACAAGTAAACGTTTTCCATTTTGTTTTACAATTCCCCCAATACTATTCTTCATATCTAAAAATATATATCGTTATCCAGTATATATAGGCACGGTAGAGTAAGGAGGCATGGTGGAGTAATGGATAGTGGCTTGAGTTGATTAATCGGAGAGCCGAGTTCGAATTCCAATCGTGTCCATTACATTCACTTACGTGCTAATACCCTTGGGAAAGGTGTGAATCCTTTTCTTCCCCCTCCAGCTATGAGTAAATAGCAGGACAGACTAGGTTCTATAGCCTATGATGGCAACTGGTCTAGGAGAAGGACAACTCTGAATTCAAAACCTCGTTTGGGGACCTTGTGGCACGTAGTGCACCAGGTCTCTGTATTCGGCCCTTCAAAAAGTGTGGATGCTCCTGCATGAAACCTTCACCACTATAATCAAAACTCTTGTGCTGTTTTTTCCTATGAACTGATCTGCTTGACCCTCATACGTCGAATTCGACGGGAGAGTCGAGTGTATATATATATATAGAGAGTTTTTTTTTAAGAACTATTGGTACAAACCTCGATATTTCAGACTATCTACACTTTAAAACATTTTCTCAGTATTCATAATTAATTTTATTAAGGGTTAGTTGTAATTTTATAGATAGCTTTAAGAATTTTTACTTAATATTTATATAAACTAAACATATTTTTCTCTCTTCCTTTAATAATGACTCCAAAAAAGGATGTACATGAATATGAAAGGATCCAATTGAAAATAAGTAGACAAAACTTATATATATATATATATATATATATATATATATATATATATATGTGTGTGTGTGTGTGTGTGTGTGTGTATAAAGGAAGAGGTTATTGTAGTTCTAATGAGAGAAAAGTGTGTATATTAAAAAAAGAGAAAAACCGCAAACGTTTTTGGTTGAAATGTGGATTTTTTAAAATGTTTTCTTGAACTGGCCAGTCCAAGAAAAACATTTGGGTCACTAACACAAAAAAATAGAATGTCTCATATCGAGAATATTTAACATCGAAAAACGTAAGAAAAAAATTAATTATTTTTAATAATATGTGGAAATCTCCTTCTTTTGCCTGATGACAGTCGCGAGACCGGAAACACGTGGAGTAAAATTATGGAAAATAAAGCATGATATTTTTTTTGAAAAATTCATATTACAAGCAAAAACGTTTACGGTTTTTCTCTTCTTTTTAATATATATATATCTTGAAAAATATATTTCAATTGAGCACTGTTGAGAGATAAGCTGATTCTATAAACAACAGCTCCCTGAGCTTATGTAAAACTCTTCATTTAAATGAATTAGAGCCCTCTGACTGATTGGCGTTTGTTTACATTTATATAAGCAATAAGCTACAATTAGCTGTTTCTCTCTGCTGAATGATGATAGCTCAGCGGTAGAAACTCTGACTGATACCAAATCGGTCGGGTTTCGGTCCTGGCTTGAAGCATTCGGATGTCTAGTCATACTGAGGAGCTGCGAAACAGTATTGTCTGCGAATGATATATATATATGAGTGTGTGTTTTTCAGTTAGAAATACTTGCATCAATTCCTGAGAACCCAAATCCTTTTACATTATATTCAATGCCCGACACAGAGGCTCAATGCCGAAATTTGCTAAAACAAATTTTACAGTCAAAATTTTCAGTAAAAAATAGCAAAATTCATAGTTTAATCATCTTATTCCTTCTTTCTTTCATTTTTTCCTATCATTAGAGATGTGCTTAGCTAAGTTTCTTGGCTCCTATACGGATAAGCGACGTAAACACGGTACCTACAAAAATCGAAACATTTCCTCCGTAGGTGTATAATACAATTAGCATTAAACCAAAATCGCCATCTTTTAAAATTTTCATTTTCCCCCCTCCCGTCAGTATTTTGTGTGTCACTATGGGGTTATGATTGTCTTTTTGAATTTCGACCGGCATTACCGGAAGAGATTAAAACTAGTCGATTTAACAACAGACGATGTTCCTATAGACAGTTACACAAACATTACATTTAATAAATCAAGAATTCCAAAAGGTTGCTACAAGGACGGCCCTTTTTTGCGGGTAGGGGGAATATTCACCTTGAAATGGCTATATGCCAAATTCCATATCTAAGAATTTAAGAATACCCATTGAAAGCTTATAATACCTCTTTGCAGAAATTTCAGAAAATATATCTCATCGGAATGAACCCGAGATAATTTGAGACGATAAGAATTCCAGTTCACAACCGCAACTCAGTCCAAGCAATTAATATTTCTCTGCGAGATCTGAAGATAATTGCATCAGACGTGCGTGTCAAAACAACACTAAATATAAGATAAGGATGAAATAAATATGAAGAAACGCTTCCGAAAGAATCAATGGTTTTTAATGGAATTAGTTTGTATAATAAGCAGAGCTTATAATTTACAGCTTTCCTTGTTCCAGAGTTCCAAATATAAGCAATTGTGTGCAGTTTTCCATCTTTGGAAAATCATCAATCGAATCTGGCACATTCCGCGCTCGTAAAATGATAACATTGAGACAGGCGACAACGTCACATTAAATTTCTTTGATCATTTTATATAAATTATACGTTTTTATCGCACGGCTTACAAAAACATTGATTGGTCAACTATTTTCATATGACCGGCCTTTTCTGTTATCTGGATTCAAGAATCATTCATTATTTAGCCGTCTAAACGACGTTCTCGGTGCCTCCATACACATTTCCTTTTGTATGTGAGAACGCACAGATGCAAGGAATGATAGATGAGATTAAGTATTTAGACGAAAGATGTTTAACCGGTGTCAAAACAGTAATTAAATCAATGAAAACTTATGATTAATCTTGTATTGAATTTAATGAGCAGAGCGACACAATTAGCAAATGTCCATTTTGATTAGCATCGTTGCGATTAGCACAGACAACAGAGTATTAGGGAAGTTGTGTCATGGAGGTAGTTCTTAAGTTAGGACATTTGTATGGATGAGCAACGTCAGCAAGGTAATGTTCCCCAAAATTGAAACATTTCATCAATTTACCGGCTTCTAAATACAGTTGGTATTAAACTATATTTTCTCCCTACTTCCAACACTATGGAATAAGAAGAGCCATTATAAACTTTGACAATCATTGCTGAATTAAATTTAAAAACTGTTTATCTTTTAGACCAGTAATTCTCAACCGGGAGCCATATGGAGCCTGGAGCGGGGTCCCATGGGGGTCCACATGCACAAAAAATTGCAATCTGAATGTCCACTGTAATATTTTAGTGGTCCATAGAGCAATTTCACTTCGGAACGGTTGTTACAACTGGGAATTGGATTTTTTACAGTAATCTACGCCATATTAAAATACTAAAAATAGAAAAACAACTCTAAAACGAGCAGAAAATGTGATCGAGCGGTGTAAGTTTTAGCGTCCCATTTACTCGACCGGATGTTTTGATTGTAAAAGTTGAATAAAAACTGAGAAGGATAGATAAAGGAAGTTTTACATATATAAAGGAAAATTATATAAAGATTTTAATTTATTATATAAATGAATTTAATATAATAATAACAATATTAATTTTAACGATTAATAAAATAAAATATTAACGTGTTAGTATAAATTAATTAAATTACTTTGAATATACGCTTTTTAGCGCTAGAGGGCGTTGTCAGTGATGTTCCGAATTGGGTCATTGGGTAGTTTCGGGTCTTTCAAACATCATACTCCCCCTCACCAAATCGACCCCATCAGAGCTGATCAGTCTCTGAAGCCCCCCCTCCAACCATCCAAATTAACAGCCTGCAGATACTGACTTATATTAGGCAAACCCTATCCCTCTGTCACGCATTTGATTGGAAGTTGACCAACAGTCAATCGCAATGGTGCGAGCTCTAGTTAAGTTGTTTACGTGGATACTCGTCGGTTACTCGGAAGCTAATTATGTGTTTTCCGGTTCTTTTTTTACTTTTTTTTCAAGTTTCATTTCCCCAGCTGATAATTACTGTTACTAAAGAAAATAAATAAATAAATAAAACAATAAAATAAAATAAGAAACAAAAAAGATGCAACCTTAAAATAATCAGAAATTTATATTGTTTTTACGATTAAAATAAATAAATTACAACTTAATTACTATAGTAATAGACACGAAATTGTGAAAAGGATGGATCTTCGACTATCATTGACAATGACGGAGCCAAATATATAAAAATGAGCTACAACAAACAGGGATCTCATTGAATAAATCGGCACTTTTTAAAAATATAATATTTACTCACATTTCAAAATGGTTTATATTATGAGTTATTTTATTAGTGTACATAAATGTTTCATATAATTTACTTGTTAAATACGAGTTTACTTTCATTAAATTAGTTTCACATCAAAATAAAAAATATACATTTACTATTTCTATAATACAATTTTTAAACATATTTATTAGTAAAAAATGAAATAAGCTTTTCTTCATCAGATGATTATACGGGTCCACCAAAAAAAAAAAAAAAAAAAAAATTAGTGTAAATGTTGTCCATGGGTAAAAAAAAAGTTTGAGTGCCGCTACTTTAGACAGTAATCAAGTATTTACACTCTTGGTATCATATCCTTAAGGTATTGCAAATTTTGACTGTCTTTCAGCGCCAACTCCCAAAGCAAAAAGGCGAACGCTTCGTCTATTGTTTTCTCACTTTGTACCGTGAGTGATCATTGCTCTCCACAGCTTTCTTTCTTTTGTTGCACACGAAAATGCCCTCTTCTTAATGATCTCTGTTGTGCCTTTCTAAAACTTGTTCCGGCCTCCATTTGCTCAAACTCAAGTTTTCACTGCTTTTCTTGGCTTTAATGTGTTCTCCGAATGTTAAAAGGCTCTCTCCCATCGTGCCGTAACCTCAAAATGCCGACAGAGCTTCTTTAAAGTTCATTTCTTTCATCCACCGGGATAGATTGCTCTAGTTCCACGTGTCATGCCTCTCTCGGTTGTCTCAGTTATTTCCCTTTAACTCTCCAAGTTTTGGTTCGCCACTGATGTGGCGTGGTAGTGAACACACAACTCTCGTCCAGGGTTCGGTTCGAAATTCCAATCACCTGAAGAAGGCCGGAGCGTACAACGGCCGAAACGATGTGAATATGTTAATGAAGATGAGGATAACAGTCCGAATAATGTAAATTATGCAAATAAGCATATCTCATTCCAGAGATATAGACAGTTATCGGTTTATTTAAAATATCTTCTTCCCTGATATTTTTTAAATTTATATGGCAAATAATATATATAACGTTGTAATTTGGTTCACATGTTTAAAAAAAAAACTTATTATTGATTGTTTGATTTTTTACAGTTTATCAACCCTTTTGTAAATCTAAAATTATTCTTGTAAATAAACAATCAAATAAAATAAAAACTGTTTATTTCTTTTATTCTCGATAGAAATGAGAATATATAAATCCAGTTTCATATGTTTGGGTTTTAATACAATTCTAAAAATAGCTTTTTAAAACAATAAAATTTGGCGAGGAAGTCTACAGCGGTGTTAAGAGAAAATACGTCCTTTTGACAAACTGTTTTTTATTGTTTTTATTTAGCATATATGTATGCTAAACATTTCTAAAATAGCCTTGCATAACATTGGGGAATAGATTATGTCAAAGTATTACGCCAGTTAGCGAGACACGATACAGTCCATTGACAGCGACTGTAAGGAATCGTCACAGGAGATTGGCGGTTTTTTTAGCCCATCTCTCCGGTTGATTTAAGTTTCGCGAGAGGCGGCATAAAAATGATCGAAAATGGTGTCATGTTTTTGATAATTGGCCAAGTGAATTTCGTTAAAAAAGGAATTTCGTTTCGTATTTACGAAAAAAAAAAGAAGATATTTTTGTCGAAAAAGTGAAGAAAAATCTTATGAAGAAGTCGAACAAAGGCGAAGAGACGATAAAAGAAGAAGAGAGAATAAAAACAAAGAGAAAGGAAAAGGGAGGGAAGCACTAAAATCTTCAGCAAAATCGAGAGAAAAGAAGAAGAAGAAAAGAGAGAGTAGTTAAAAGGCTAGAAAGATTAAATGACAGAGAAAACAGTAAAGAAAGTGATGATAAGACGAAGAAAATGAGAAAGACAGAATAGAAGAAAGAAAAAGGAGAGAAAGAAAATGATCTGGAAAAAGAAAGAAAGAAAGAAAATGAATGGGAAAAAGAAATAAAGAAAAAAGGAAGAAAATGAATGGGAAAAAGAAAGAAAGAAAGAAAGAAAATGAATGGGAAAAAGAAAGAAAGAAAAAAAGGAAGAAAATGAATGGGAAAAAGAAAGAAAGAAAGAAAGAAAGAAGAAAGAAAATGAACGGGAAAAAGAAAAAAAGAAAGAATGAAAAAAGAAAATGAATGGGAAAAAGAAAGAAAGAAAGAAACAATAGATGAAAGAAAGTGAATCGGAAAAAAGAAAGAAAATGATTCAGAAAAAAAAAGAAAATGATTCAGAAAAAGAAAGAAAGAAAGAAAAGAGGAAAGATAGTGAATCGGAAAAAGAAAGAAAGAAAGAAAATGAATCGGAAAAAGACAGAAAGAAAGAAAGAAAGAAAGAAAGAAAGAAAGAAAGAAAGGAGTTAAGAAAGTGAATCGGAAAAAGAAAGAAAGAAAATGAATCGGAAAAAAAAGAAAGAAAAAAAGAAGGAAAGAAAAAAGAAAGAAAGAAAGAAAGAAAGAAAGGAGTTAAGAAAGTGAATCGGAAAAAGACAGACAGAAAGAAAGAAAGAAAGAAAGAAAGAAAGAAAGAAAGAAAGAAAGAAAGAAAGGAGGAAAAAAGTGAATTGGAGAAACAAAGAAAAAAAAATGAATCGGAAAATGAAAGAAAAAAAGAAAGAAAGAAAGTGAATCGGAAAAAGAAAGAAACAAAATGATTCAGAAAAAGAACGAAAGGAAACAAATAAAATAAATTTAAGAGAAGGTAAAAGAAAAGAAAGAAGCTAGATTGGAAGATTCTTCTTCTTCTTCTTCTTCTTCTTCCTCTTCTTCTTCTTCTTCTTCTTTACTTTACTTTCCTTTTATTTTTCTCCCACCTTTCAACATTCTTCTTATGTTCTTTTTTCATTTCTTTCTCTTCATTTTATTTTCTTCTTTCCCGCTTTTATTTCTTCTTCATTTCGCATCTTCATCCTTTTCTTCTTCTTCTTCCTTAAATTTTTTATCTTCTCTCTTCCCCACTCTTTCGTCTTTTTTATCTTTTCTTCTCGTTCCTTTTCTCTTTCCTTCACACCACCCCTCCCTCATATTATCCGACTTTTCTCTTTCATCAAAGATTCCTCTCACTAATTTCCCCTAGTTTATCTCCTTCCCTCCGTCTCCCTCCTTCTCGCCCCTGTCTCAGCTTCCACTCCCAAACACCACCCTACCCAACTTCATAATTCCTTCTTCTCCGGCCCTTTCTCATGGAAAAGTGCAAATGAAGCATGAAACGATCTGTAAATAGCAGGATTTGCGGATACCGAGACTGAGGCAACCCCAACGTTTAGGCTGATTGCCATTACCGAACGATGTGTGTCACCAAGTACACGACCACTAATTTGGGCCTCGTCTGCTGTAGTAAAGACTGACTAGGAGAACAGGATTAGCCGTGTCATGGGGTACCCAACCGTATTTTTTAGTTAAAGGTACCATGAGCTATTCGATTACTGGGTTTGGATTCCTAAGCAAAAAATAGAAAATCCAACCAAATGCTCTACATTCAGACAATCTTGATTATAATGACAGCAGTAATGATGGAATCAACCTTTTACATACAGGAAATATTCCACATTCATTAACTGAAATGACGTTTAAAATTTATAAAATATATTATTAATTTTTTTTCCGTAAATTAAATTTCTCAAGTACAGCGTTCTCGCTCTTTCTAATATTAATGGAGGTTTCCTTTCTAGCTTTTTTGTTAAGGTAGTGTTGAACATCTTGATTATATCATTATTTTCTTTCCTTGTTACATGTGCTACACGATACGGTTGCTGTTGGAAATGTGAGGCGGTGAGATAGATAGAAAGAAAGAAAGAATGAAAGAAAGAAAGAAAGAAAGAAAGAAAGAAAGAAAGAAAGAAAGAAAGAAATAGACTAGGTTAGTTAACGCAGATAGATAGATAGATCGATAGATAGATATGAATAGACTGAGAGCGTTAACACAGATAGATAGATAGATAGATAGATAGATAGATAGATAGATAGATAGATATGAAGAGACTGAGATAGATATGAACAAACTGAGATACATAGATAGATAGAAATATAGATAGAAAGAAAGAAATAGACTAGGTTAGTTAACGCAGATAGATTGATAGATAGATAGAATGAACAAATTGAGATAGATAGATAGATAGATAGATAGAAAGAAAGAAAGAAAGAGACTAGGCTAGTTAACGCAGATATATAGCTAGCTAGCTAGATAGATAGATAGAATGAACAAATTGAGATAGATAGATAGATTTGATTGCAATAATAAGGTAGTAGGAGAATAAAGTCATCATTGGTAAATAAGAAATCATAATAATAATGGTATTGTTAAAATGCTGAGTTATTTTCCTCCCTTCAACCCCTTTCCTACTACATTCCTTCGTCCTACCAGTTTTGACCTTCACGGCTAAGACCCGCCATGCCACTCACATTCTAGCGAACCATCCTCATTCATTCATTTTGCTTGTCTCAAACATTTTTTGGGGAAATTCTTCCGCTTTCTCTGCCATATAGGAGGTCTGATATTATATAATATCCAATAATCTTTTCTTCTTCGTTTTTAAAGTTATTAGTCCTTTAGTACCCTGGTTTCTGAAAATTGATTTTCGCTATTTCTTTATGCCTTCATAATTCCTACGTTAAACTTTCCGTCACCTGTTATTACACTGTCCTGTTAGTTGAATTTCTGAAAGTGTAAAATTTTGACATCCCCATTTTGTAACTGATAGAGCTGCCCCTTTTGCTTACAGCCGTGCATTCCATCTTATAATTAATAGTATTTTCTTCTAACTTTTCTCGATTGATTTTCTTATTCATTATATCAGTTTTCCTTTTCGATCTGCCAACAGTATAACGCTATCTACGTAGCTTCATCTTCTATGTGCCAGGTCCCTTCAGGACGTTGGCAATCATAGTTTTCAATAGTGTCATGTCATTTGCAGAATTTTGTCTTTTTTTTAAAACTCTGTTCTGCCAACAATTTGCACAAGCTTAGGTAGGATATGCGCTGTTTTCCTCTGACCTTCTCGTCTGAAATATATCCTGTGAGTGTCAAATTTTCGAAGCCCTCTTTCCACATTATGTGACCTAGAAAATTCAGTTGTCTTTTTTTGATGTTAATTGTCCTTTTTGTTACCATTTTCTCTAAAAAGCCTCTTCGTTGCTCACATGATCAGTCCATTGTATCCTCAGTATCCTTCTGTAGAACGAGATTTCTGTTGCTTCAAGTCTCTTCTTCACCTGTGAGGAGGTTGTCCAGCATTCACTGCCATATACAGCGTGCGATAGGTAAATTGTCGTCATTTTATATTTTTAATTTTGCGCATGCGCGTTGTTTGGTTTTTGATTTTGTCGATGCACAGTAAAGTAGGGTCAGTTGGGCACCTTCTATGAGAAAAACAGCACCATGACAGAATTAACTCCGCCAGGAATTTAGAAACGACATGCTATACTGCTTGGCATTCGCGCTGGAAACTCCAATACGAAAATTTCAGAGTGATTGGATGTCAATCTGAGAAAAGTGCAGAGGATTCGGAAAGAGTTGGATGAGTCTAATGGTGATTTTGAAGGTACGGCAGCTCGGAAAACTCACTCTGGTCGTTCTGATAAGAAAAGAAGTCCTGAATTTGTTGGTGAGGGCGTCAGACTCAACATGGAAGCCTAGGAGGCACTGCTGTCCTGGGTCAAGAGGGTGGCTGCTGGAAGACACTATGTCTGGCAACATGACTCTGCACCATGCCACACTAGTAGCAGAATCCAGTCATGGCTGTCAGACAATTTCTGTGACCACATCGCCCTTTACACCTGACCATCTAACTCCTCAGACTGCAACGTCATTTTTAGTAAATATATCTGTAAGCGTTATTTTCGTTTTTGCGTAATTTTGACGACAATTTATCCATCGCACCCTGTGGAAAGCCCGATATTCTATAGAAGTTCAGCACTCATTTTTTTTTGTTTTTGTTTTTTTTTTTTTTTTTTTTTTGTTTTTTTGTTTCTAATGAGATTTTCCTGTTCTTAATACTTTGCTTAGCTTCCAGAAAACATCTTTTGCTATTCCAATGCGCCTTCGGATTTCAGTGTCAAACTTTCCGTCCTATGTTAAAACACCTCCCAGAAGTTAAAATGTTTGTACTTGCTTGATTTTGTTATCCCCAATTTGTAATTCTCATGTTGGGTGTGTCCCTTTTGCTGACAACCATGGATACCATGATTAATCCTTTTTTTTTCTCGATTTCAGTTAATTTCTTTTTTGGGTTATTCTTTTATTATTTTCGACATTAATGACGTTGATATTTTATAGCCTACATACGAGTTTCTCATTGATTTTGTTAACTTTATCTTTAGACTTTAATATTACTTTTAGTAGTTTACTATTTCCGGGGACATTCTTTATGGCTACGCTGTTTTCTATTCGCGTACACACCTCTTTTTATGATGAATTAAATTTTGGTTCTTCGTGGCTCTCCCTAACGTCCTGTTCTTCGTAGACCGTAGTAAAGTTTGTGCATTTTCTATATCTCATAATCCCTGTTCTGCCAACCATTTATTCAGCTAGGCTTTAGGTAGGCTGTACACTTCTCTGACCCGCTTCCATGCATTATGTCCTGTGAGCATCAAATTTTCTAAGCCCTCTTTTCTCATTATGTGCTCGAGAAATGTGAACTCTTTTTGATGCTATTTATAAGTGTTTGATTTCGCTTTTCTATAAAACTTCGTTGTTGCCCGCGTTTTCTGTCCATGGTATTCTCAGCATCCTTCTGTAGAACCACAATTCTGTTGTCTCAACGTTCTTCTCCGTTTATCAAGTGTCGGTTCAATATTCACTGCCATATAAGAGGTTTGATATTACATAACATTTAAGTTCTCTTTTCTTTGTTTCTAACGAAATTTTCATGTTTCTTAATGCTTTGTTTAGCTTTTAGAAAGCATCTTCTGTTATCCCAACGCAACTTCGAATTTCAGTATCGCATTTTTGTTTTCATCCTCTGTTAAAACTCCTCGCAGATATTAAAATATTTGTACTTACTTGATTTTGGTATCCCCAATGTGTAATTTGCATGTTGGGCTCTTCCTTTGTTTTTGACAACCATGCATTATCTCTTTTTTCAATTGATGCTTAGTTCTTTCTTCTTGCTTTCAGATGTTGTTAAATTTACGCATTTTACAGGTAAAATGTAGGATAATGTTCATAATAATATAAACCTTATAAAGAAATTATGTAATCAGATATAATACACTTGTTTTCCGACTCTAATATAAAAAAAAACGAATATTATTTTAATAGTACCGACGATAGGCTGCTTAACTCTAATTTTTTCCCTTTTCATATTTCGATAAAGTTTTCGTTTCTATTCTGTTTCTTGCTTTTTTTAGTACAAGTTCAAAAAAACATAAACCGAAGTGCCTTTTAAACACAAATAATTTTCAACTGTGAATCTCAGCTTTATTTCCATGAAAAGATTTTAGCAGCCAGTGTCGAATTTCACATTAATTTTATGTTTTAATAAATTTTGGAAAACTAATCTTATTACAGTGTGTTCTACAAAAAACAGGAAATTTGGTACAGTTTATTTTATTGTTGGAATTTTTATTACAGTTTTTTTTTCGAAACAAAAGCAAAGGATAGAAATCTAGTAGCTTAAAACAGAAAAAGTACATAAGTATTAGATGTGGTGTTAAAATAAAAAAATCTATGGCAAACTTCTTGGCATTTTTTCTGTCCCCAAATTGGATGTTCTTTCTTAAAGAGAACAATCACCTCGCGTTGAAAATTTGATAACTACAACATCCTGGAACAACGAACTGTTAAAAATTTATATGTTAGTTAAATTTTTTACTTCATTCATATAATAAAATATATAGTTAATTGTTTTATATAGTAGTTAATTTTTTCATTACATAGTAAATCTAAAATATCCTGCTTTTTGTGGGGTACCCTGTATTATAAACGATATTTTTAGTGGGTACACGTATTTAAGTTGGAATCCCTGTTTTTCATTGTATTAAACAGTAAAATTAACATCTACCGGCCTAGATCGAGAAGTCCTCTAAAGAAAAATGTGTTTTTCGGTTTGGTTTGATTTGGTTTGTTTTACGGTATAGCGACCCCAATGAGTTATTTAATGCAGACAAGATTTTTATTTCTGGTAATATTTTTTTCCACAAAAGTGTATTGCTGGTAATAATTTTTCCAAAAAAATATTGCTGGTATTAAAATCTATTTTTATACTTTCATAGTGTTTTGACCCATTTTTGGGGGGTGGGGCGGAAACCACATGTCCACAGCTGGCACCCTGACAGGTGCCACCACCCAGGGACCCAGACACAAGCAATCAAGAAGCTCCTCAACCCCCTCCCCAATCAAAGGCCTCGCTGCCGGATGTAGTTCATTTTCTCACTCAGGACGCGGATGTAGTTCATTTTCTTACTCTTTTTTTCCCATGTCGACAATATAGTTAAATTCCCAGATCAATTCTGTGGACAAGACAAGAAAAAAAATTCCTTACTATAAAAGTAATTTACATTAACCAGAAAAAAAGGCTTAGACAAAAGCGTCTGTCTTTTTAAATTTGGATTTTTTAATGTAACTATAACAACAAAAACATTTCAATTTCATTTTTGCCTTGAAAAAGTCGGGAGATGAAACACGTCGGCAAAAAAAGATTTTTTCCAATTGTCATTTTATACTAATCTGTCTTGTCCACAGAATTGATCTGGGAATTTAACTATCTCATTGTATCTTTAGAATAATGGAGTAAGTGATATTGTAATAATTCCATTTGGTACAACGGCAGATACAGTGAAAATCCACTTTGGATGTTTCCAATCAACATGTAAGTATTTAAAATCCTCTCATAGCATTTTAACAAACTAGAGATACATGACAAGCAGTTTCTCACCCCCACAAAAGTATGACATCGAGTTTATTTATGGTAACAGAAGGCTATGTTCTCTTTAGGAAATATTCTCTTTTTGAAATTTCTTTGATTGTCTGATTGTCTCAAAACGCGAAAATATCACGTGGTGTGTCTAGATGTTTTTATGTTTCAAATAACTTAAAAAAATCTTTTGAAAGAAAACTTCTGAATTGAGTTGTTTTGAATTTATAGTCAGAATTCTGAATTGAAACTATTTAATTTAAAAAAACATTTAAGTTTAAATAACCTTGTGTTAACCAGCTGTTTTTTAGGGTAAGTTATTAACAAAGCTTATTTCCTTTCAAAGGCAGAACAAAAAGATTTTTTTTTAAATTTTAGCAATAGAATTTTACGTAGTTGTCCTTGATCTGGCATCTCGTCTGCAGTCACTCTCTCACAGACGTGCCGTCGCCTCCCTCTGTCTTTTTTACAAATACTTTCATGGTAATTGCCCCGACGAGCTGCTTTCGCTGGTTCCCAGACTTCATTTTAACCGTTCTACTAGGCTGGCATCTCGCTCTCACCCTTTCACTGTCGAAACTATTAAATGTAGACATCTTTTCTATTCCAATAGCTTTATGTCTCGCACTTCTTGCCTGTGGAACTCCCTTCCCTATTCCAGTTTCTATTCAAAAGTAATGTCAATCGACGTCTCCAGATGCCCTGATCTATCCCCTATCCTTCTCTTCATCCTTTCCTCTGTCACTCCTATTTGCTCTCGCTCCAACTCTATGTAACCCCTTGTGTGGTAGTGACTTTCCCCCTTGCTTGGGGTGAAATACTTTAAAAAAAAGTAGTCTGTTTATGGTTTTAAATTAATATAATCTCTATTTCTCTGTTGTTTTTTTTTCATTAATGTTTCATTTAGTTATCCCTTGAGAGATTCTGTTAAACTTCCCAGTACTACAAAAATTATTGGCACTACTACTTTTTGACATTTATGTGAGAAAATTCTTTCACTATTATTATTATTATTTATTTTTTTCTGAAAAGAAATACATTTTTTCTCATGGAAGTGTTTTCGAATTAAAAGAAGTTTCGAATAACGTGTTGAGTCAGTGACGCTATCATATTCCACTCTGACATAAAAATATTATCGAAGGAAACTAGAATATGCTATTTTCATTGTTTTCTATAGTAAAATAATTTACAGTAATGCCGTATGACATTTTAAAGGGAATTTTATTTCTTTTTTAATCAATTTACTCCAAGCAAGGCAATAAAGTCACTAAGACGCAAGGGTCTGTTGGGAGAGAAATAGAATGATAAAACTTTAGAAGCAACCGGAAAGCCAATCAATCAATTTTGTCTTCTGACTTTTGACAAGGCAATTGCTTTATAGGAAAGCAAGTTTTTTTCCTGCTGAAAATGTTTCCAAGTTAAAATACTTTTTGGCCAACAAGCAATAGAAGATCATTATGTGAAATCAAAGACAGTATGATGTTCCAGATCAGCTCAAAAATATACTCGAAGGAAACTTGAACCAAATATTTTGTTATTTTCATTTTTTTAATAACATATTTTACTTGGAATTCTAAAGTCCTAGCGAAATATATATATATATATATATATATATATATATATATATATATATATATATATATATATATATATATATATATATATATATATATATATATATATATATATATATATATATATATATATATATATATATATATATATATATATATATATATATATATATATATATATATATATATATATATATATATATATATATATATATATATATATATATATATATATATATATATATATATATATATATATATATACAATATAAGCGTATAATGTAACACGCGTAAGAATTACTGGCGACTGATATTCCTTTTATTATGAATTTTCAATGCTATATTAAATAATTTTCAGTGAAATCCTATAGCAAAATTATTCTCAGTGGAATTCTATAGTAAAATATTCTTCAATGGATATCTATAGTAAAATCTTAGCCTACATAATTCAATAGTAAGATAATTTTCAATGGAATTCTATAGTGAAAATCACTATCAACGTATTTATATTGTGCACATGATGTTCGTATTCTTTGACAAGTATTTTATTCACAATTTTCAGTGCGATAGATAATAATTTTCAAATACTTTCACCTGTAAAGTTATGAGCAATGTATTTTCCTTATATGTGCCAGATTCGAAGTCGGTTCGTAACGTTTGTATATAATTGTTGGCCGTTTTTAACAATCATTTTATAAAGAAAAAAAGCTTTTACTACGAGAAAAGTTTTCCATTTAAAAGCTTTCTGGCTGTCAAGCAACAAGAATTTTATTGCACACTCAGTATTTTGTTTCAGATTGAAAATTCTCTCCAAAGAAACACGAATTGGATATTCTGACGTTTACAGCGAGAGAAAACAAGATTTGGGATTCAAACAATTTGAATCCAAATCTTGTTTGTTTCGAAACGAGAAATGAGTAGCCATTTTGCAAAGATTTTTCAACAAGGAAGTAATTATTTTATTCGAATTTATTTCTGGCATATTCTGATTTGGTGCTGCGGGCCGACGGCAATAAACAATATATTCTGCACTAAGTGTTCAAGATATAATTGTTTTAACATTGATTTTAAGCTAAAACTAATTTGTCTCACGCTAAGAAACTAAAGAAAATTTATTATTAATAAAACAGGATTAATCTTTCAGTAACACTTGCCTTCATTCCTGACTGCTAAAAATATTTTTCTTCATTTTCAATGTATTTTTGTAGTAAAGTTATTTCCAATGAAAATATAATAAAATCATTTGCAATGCATTTACGCAATACAGTAGAATACCTTATATCCGGAGTCCCTCATATCTGGAATCACTCATATCCGTAATCACGAATATCTGGATATGATTTTGATGTATATATTTGAATTATTTGGGTGATATGTAACTGATTTGAAAATTCGGTTTTTCAGGAAATTTATTTTGGATAATTACTTATGCATATTTCATCCTAATGGCTTGTATTGGTGCAAAAGATGATGGGAATAAGAGGAAAAGAACAACTTTGGAGTTATCGTAAAAACTGGACATTTTAAACAGACTAGACGCTGGTGAAAGTTAATTGTAACTAATGGCTGAGTTCAACATAGGAAAGTCAACATTGTATGATATAAAATCTTACAAAGAAACTATTCTCCAGCATCCACATTGACAGAAGGACTTTCTCTCCCTAAATTCAAGAGTGATAACTAGAAAAACCCGTGAAAATTTCACTGATTTATAATTTTAATTTTCTGATGGATTTCAATTCTTAAGTTAATGATTGAAGATCCGTAGAATTTTTCCTATTGCATCGTTAAATATTTTGAGCTTAACAAATTTAAGAAAATATTGCAACAGCAATTACTGAAAATATTTCAAGGTGACAACGTTTTCCATTTCACTGTAACAGACTTTTATTTTCTTTCTTTCTTTCTTTCATATTGAAATCAAGTAGCGTCTTTGATATATCTTTTCATAAAATTCAAATGGAACAGACCATTATTTATGAATTATCGGTGGTAGACCTGAAACAAGTCTACGTTCCTTTCTTTCTTTTTAATTTCTTTCTTTCTTTCTCTCTTATTGAAACCAAGTAGCGTCTTTGATATGTCTTTTCACAAAATTCGAATGCAATAGACCATTATTTATGAGTTATTGGCAGGAGACGTGAAACAGGTCTATATTCCTTTCTTTCTTTCATATTGAAGCCAAGCAGCGTCTTTGATTTGTTTTCCCACAAAATTCGTCTTTGATATGTCTTTCCACAAAATTCAATTCGAATGAATTCAGTATTTATGTGTTATTGGCGGGAGACGTGAAAGAAGTCTACGTTCCTTTCTTTCTTTCTTTCTTTCTTTCATTTTCTCAATCAAACCAAGTAGACTCTCTGATATTTCATTTGTATCTTTTCACGCTGTCAAAAGGGAATAGTTCATTATTTATGGGGTATTGGCAGGGCGTATTGGTTGTGCGAACTAACGAAGGAAGTAACTAACGAAAGGAGTGGGATAAGCAGAATTATACTAGAATAATAATAAGTTATAACTGCATAAAGTTTCTTTAAAATCTTTGGCTCTTTTTGCCTTATCTATCTTGCTGTCTAATGGTAATATTAGGGATAGCACATTTTAAAATTTTAGGTAACCCCTCTCTAAAAATCTAGACGCTATAGTTAAATAGTTTCAGCCTCTAGTTTGGTAGGAGTTAATTAAACAAAAGAAGATATGATATTATTAAATCCAGAGGGCATTCCCAAACATTTGGTGTATAGTATTTATAAAACTTATAATAGCCTTATTCTGTTGTTAATGTGCGTATGAAGGCATAACTATTAACAATCTCTTTCTTCTTTATTTTTAACGCATTTGTATAGTAAATCATTAACAATGAATTTATATTGTATATTTATATAATAGCTCAGCAGTAATGCTAACTTTAATTCTCGGCAACAAAAATTTTATTTCTTATTTTCAATTCAAATTTTTCATAGTAAAATAATTAACAATGCATTTGCATCATATATTTCCCGACTTAACTCATGTCCTGAAGTTACTAATTCAATGGCTATATAGCAGAATATTGACGTTGGGAAGTGGACATTCAGCACGCGTTCGTATATAATATTACAATTCAGTCGGAAATGCTTATTCTAATTTCTGACCACTGACAATTATTTCTTTCAGATTTTCGCGTATATTTCTTTTGTAAATTATTAGCAATGCAATTATATTGTGCATATAACAGCTCTATTCTATCTGTAACGCTTGCCTTAGTTCCTGACCATTGACAGTGTTTCCTTTCAGATTTTCAAACTAAGTAATGCGTTTCCCTCTTAAGACGTGAGCTTCTTTTTCTTTTTCCACTGCCTCATTTCCCGCCTTAAACTCACTTTTTCCGTCGTTTTTCTTCCATCGTTTTTCTTCCATTCTCTTTTTATCCTCTGTTTCTTTCATTTTCTTCTTCTTCTTCTTCTTCTTCTTCTTCTTACGAAAGAAATCATATAACTCACACATCTGTTTGTCCTATGTTCTCTCAAGACGTGGCCTATCAAATTTCTTTACAGCTTCACAGTGTTGGGTGTTTTTAAATTAAAGTCTACATTTCTATGATTATCTTTGCATGCATTCGCGGCAGCCATGCTACTTCAGATCGGGTTATGAATGTCACGTGTGAGGGCGGGGGATGGCGGATGGATTTTACAAGTCGGTGAGTAGTTCTTCGATAAAGACATACAAAAATAATTGTATCATTTATTGCATCGATTCTGTTGAGGATTCTTTGCCCTTTCGGAATCCTGGCAGAAACGATATTGTTTCTTTCGTATACTTGACCACATTCACCAGCAGACCATATTCATTCGCTACATAGAATTCACTAGCAATGGCTTGTGAGATCCTACTGCTAAACATCTCGTGGCGGCAAGAGCTTGAGTATGTTTATTGTACGGGGATCGATGTACGAGTGTTACCAAAATTAGCTTGAGAAAATACTCTAAACATTTTTTCTAACTAGTACCTAAGACGTTCGGTAGAGAGACGTATCGACTCAGTGCAGTATATTGCTTATTTTGTCTACCTAAATGCTTTATCTATCTATCTATCTATCTATCTATCTATCTATCTATCTATCTATCTATCTATCTATCTATCTAGCTCAGTTTGTATCATATCTTTCTTTCTTTCTTTATCCTGGCTTGTTTTCTTTATCTATCTATCTATCTATCTATCTATCTATCTATCTATCTATCTATCTATCTATCTATCTATCTATCTATCTCAATATATTTCTTTCTTTCTATTTCTGTATGTTCATATGTATCTCTATCTATCTATCTATCTATCTATCTATCTATCTATCTATCTAGCTAGCTAGCTAGCTAGATAGATAGATTAATTTAATCAAGATAGATAGATAGATTAATTTAATCAATTAAGATAGATAGATAGATTAATTTAATCAATTAATTTAATTAATTAAGACAAATTAAGCTAGCTAGCTTAATTTGTTCTCAGATTGTATCATATCTATTCTAGTCTCTTTCTTTCTTTCTTTATTTCTTTATCCTGTTTTTTTTATCTATCTATCTATCTATCTATCTATCTATCTATCTATCTATCTATCTATCTATCTCGCGTAGTCTCTTTCTTTCTGTCTTTCTTATTTTCTTTCTTTCTTTCTTTCTTTCTTTCTTTCTTTCTTTCTTTCTTTCATTCTACGAGTCTAGTTTATGTTAGGAGCATGTGCTAAAGTAGCAAGCATTTTTTTCTGTTGCGAAATCACAAATTTTCTTGTAATGTTTCATGTACTTTGGGAGATAATTGGTGGCAAGTTTGTCTCCGGTGGCAGCAGTAATAAATTAAGATTTTTTTTTTTGTAAATTCTACGATGTGCGATGTTTCTTATTTGCAGATATATATTTATCAATGTTTCTATTCTTTTACTTTTATTACAACAATGCACTCCGAATCGATAAAAAGAAAACATGACTGTAACTAAATGAACAAATAATTAGTAAGAAATAGGAAGGAAGTATAATTCAGGAGAATTCCTTCAAGACGCTGCCGGTAGTTTTTGTATCCATTATAATACCCGGGGTGGCGGGGGGTGTTACATGACGTAACAAGTTCCTCCGGTAGAGATTGTTTTTAAATGTTCGCCGTAAAGACAAACAGCATATGGATAAATCTAAAATAAAATGGCGTCATTCCTTAACATATTTGAAATAAACAGCGTTCTAGGATAAAAAAAAAATCCATATTCGAACTGACAAAATTTTAAAATTATTTTTTGTCTAAAAATAAGAAAACTATTACAAAAACGAAGAATCTATTCTTTACACTATTTACATTATTCGGACTATTGTCCTCATCTTTGTCTCCATGTTTATCACATTTCGGCCGTTGCACGCTCCGGCTTTCTTCAGGTGTTTGAAATGCCGAACCGAACCCTTTATTTCGATCACTGGGGTAGACTGTTCTAGTTCCACGTGCCATGTCCAATGGATGTCAGTTATCAGTTATCTGTGAATTCCCCTCTCAAAGTTCTCCACCGCCTTAATCACGTATTGAACTCACACTTTATCCACTGTGCCATGTGTCCATGGCACAGCGGATAAAGGCGTTAGTTAGTGGAGAACTTGGATGATAAACTGGATTCGCGTCCTGAGTAACACGATAAACTACCTCCAACATCAAGGCCTCTAATCAGGTGGTTTTGAGGAGCATGGGACCACCCCTTAATTGCTGGTGTTCCCAGGTCCACCTTGGCCCGGGGTGGTAGCACCTGTTAGGGTCCCAGCTATGGGCAAATAGTTAATCCCCAAACCGGAGGCAAAACACTATTAAAGTGAAATAATAGGTTTTAATACCAGAAATACTTTGTAAAAAAATTATTACAAGCAATATATTTTTCAAAAATATATATATATATATATATTACCAGCAATACATTTTTGAAAAAAAATATTACCACAATAAAAATCTTGTCAGCATTAAATAACCCATTGAGATTGATATGCCGTAAACCAAACCAAACTAAACCAAACCAAAACGGATTTCGTCTGAGGAGAGAAAGCAACTATAAAATCAAGAAAAATCTATCTTTCCTCATTTGTCGAATTTGGTGACAAAATGTCACAAAGCCGTCAACATATCAGCGCAATACAAGTAAGAAGAAAGATTAAGCCGAAGAATTTCCACAAGAAACTGCTTGTGACTTTTTGCATCCATTATATTATTGGAGTTGCTACATGACATATCAAGTTTCAGCGGTAGAGATTTCGTTTAGCTGCTGAAGACCATATCGACGGAGAGATTTAAATAAAACGAAATAGTTTCATTTGTCAGTATATGTGGAATAATCAGGGTTTTAATAATAAAAGAAAATTCAGATTCCAGTTGAGAAAATGTTACAGAGGATTTCGTCTGACACCGTTAAACGACTATAAAGTACAAATAAATTTACGTCTCCTAATTTGGCAAGTGACAAACTGGCACTAAGTAATTAACCTATCAACGCGTAGGAAAGATCAAGGATAAGAACTCCTAAAAGAAACTCCGAGTAACTTTTTAAATCTCTTATACTACTGATATTGTTACATGACATAAGTTTCCATGGTAGAGATTGCATTTAGAAGACCATATTGACCAAAAGAGAGAGAGAGAGAGAGCAGCTGCAGACGAGAAGCCAGATCAGGGCCAACTACATTACATATAATTCCTTGGATTTTATCAAGAACGTTAAGACAATTAGAAGGGGTTCCAGACGATATATGGCAGCAATACTCCATGCAAGGGCGAATGGTTGATTTGTAGATTTGAAGAATCGACCCTGGCAAGAAAAAATTCCTGGCGCGGCATAGGGAGTCAACATTTCTAGCAGTGGACGAAGCTATTGACTCATTGTGTTTGTTCCATCTCAGGTCAGCGGACAATGTGAGACCGAGCAGTCGCAAAGAGGTACTCGTGTGGAGTTGAGCGTCAGACATTCTAATGGGAAGCAGGGATGGTTCTCTCTGGTGAGTCATAGACATTAAATTTAACCAGCCAATCCCTGTCCCAGTCCAGAACCGATTGGAGGTCCTTTTCGAAACAAACGGCCATGTTAGTTTTGTCAGGGACACTAGATTTGTTTTTGAGGCAGGAGAAAATTGTAGTGTCGTCCGCATAGATGCCTAAGCAAGATCGTCTAATTCGCCCACATATGTGGAATAATCATGTTTCTAAAAGTAATAAAAAGTCCAGCACCAGTAAACAACTATAAGATCAAGAAAAAGTTACGTTTCCTAATTTGAAAAAATTGGTAACAAACCATAACATTCAGGTTTTGAAAACAAAATTGACAGCCATATGTCATTATCTTTTATTTTACATTTTTTAAAATAAAATCTATTGACTTTTTATAATTCTTTTGATAATTGCTATACATCAGTTGATTTTTTTTGTGAAAACGGTTTAACTGAATTGAAAAAAAATTACAACCGTGGAGAAAATACTTTAAAATGGAATGGTAATCTTCCAGACCATTTCTTGTATATGATGCAAAGTAAAACCAAAAGTTTATGCTTACGTTTTTGTGATTAAATTTTAAAGGAGATTTCGTCTGAAACTAGCAAATCACTACAAAAACCAAAAAGAATTCTATCAGAAAGACGCAGGCATGAACCTAATCTTTAACCGTAATACATGGCTGGATAACATTTCACATGTTGCTGTTTATTAGAAAACATAATAGTATAACATGTTTTTAAAAGTATTCAGAAATAAATATTGATTTTTTTTTATCTCAGATATATGAAGATTCTGAAAACATTCAGGTATCTATTTACACTGTTTAAATTGTTCGGACTGTTGTCCTCATCTTTGTTATATTCACGACGTTTCGACCGTCGTACGCTTCTGCCTTCGTCAGTGATATACGCTGGAATTTCGAATCAAACCCTTTATTTAGTCTACTGTATAGATTGTTCTAGTTCCACATGCCATGCCTTTGCTGGTTATCCTAGTTTCAGTTAATTCCTTTTAGTAACTCACCTCTGATGTGGTCAGGTATTGAACTCATAACTCTTTGGGTCAAGTCACTGGATTACTTCATCCAACACTTTTATCAGCCGAGCCTTGGTTCGTCGGTTTGAAATTCCAACGTATATCACCTGAAGAAGGCCAGAGCGTAGAACGGCCAAAAGCTGGTGAATATGGCAATAAAAATGAAGTCCAAACAATGTAAATAGTGTAAATTGTTACAATACTTCATCTCAGAAATATAGACAGATCCTGAAGAAGGCTGGAGCATACAACGGCCTAAACGTCGTGAATATGGCAATAAAGATGAGGATAAAAGTTCGAACAATGTAAATAATGTAAATAGTTACAATACCTCATCTCAGAAATATAGACAGATCTAAAAGTTAATAATGCCTGGTTCGTGGCTTAAAAAGGCACATAATGTTTATTGCCGCAGCAAAATAAAAAAAGCCTTTAATCTAAAATCCTGGAAGTAAATGTCATGTACTTTTCCATTATTATTTTTGAAATGCCAGTTTTTTTTTTTAATATTAAGAAATAACTACAATAGTAACATAAAGACAGTTGCTTCAAAACTGAGAACTATCTGGAAAGTCAAAACATGTGCTTGAAATCAAAGATAGAAATTCTTGCATGCATTGACCGTCTCAATCTTTCAGTACACCAGCGAATCCTTGTCATTGCAGGGAAGAATCAATTCCTTAGAAGTGAATATGATACAGAACCATCTTAGATAAACCCTGAAAAAACCTCATCACAAATGACACCTGCAAGAAACCATCAAAAAAAAAAAAAGAAGAAGCTCCTTGCTAGACGTCACATTTATCGTCAAAGAGAGAAAATGAAAATGGTATGGCTAACAACCATTCTACTGACATCCAACAAGGTTCCATCTTAAGCAAAACAAGACGCAGAGGATAAAATGGGCTGAAGACGCCATTAAGTCGACTGGAAGATTATTTAGAGATACACAGATATTACCACACAATCGACATATATGGAAGGAACTGGTCAGGTGTTCAGCGGCGCAGTGACCCTACAATCACATCCGGTCAAGAGACTGCTGATGGTGTTGATGATTATAGTGATGATAAAGCCAGTTTTTATATATATATATATTTCTTACCAATATTTCTGATTTTTTGGTGATCACAGTTCAAAATCGATTGTTATGTTAGGGTTAATACTTAGGTATTCGTTTCAACGTACAACCGTCGGCGCGTCCTGGGTAAGGCGATAAACTACATCCAGCGGTAAGGCCTCTGATCAAGAGTCTTTGAGGAGAGTGGAGCCACCTCGTAATTGCTGGTGTTCCAGGTCCACCCGGACCCAGGGTGGTAACACCAGTTAGGGTCCCAGTTATGGGCAAATAGTTAAAACCCTAAAATGGGGTCAAAACACTATGAAAGTGTAAAATAGGTTTTAATACCAACAATATATTTTTGGAAAAATAATATTACCAGCAATGGATTTTTGAAGAAAATTACTACCAGCAATACATTAAAAAAAAAAAAAATTACCAGCAATAAAAATGTCCATAAACCGTGCCTCTTACTCTGTTAACCCTCTACCTCGAGTGGCTTTTGGGCCTTGTACAGAGTGAATATCGTTGTTAAAAGTAAAAGTGAATATATCTGAACGAGTATGAAAAGCTAGGACCAGAAATGGTTCAATTTTCCCCTCTACCACTAGAATGCAGGGGTTACAAAAAGTGAAAGTGAAAGAGAAGACCAAGAATAGGAAAGATTGGGGAAAAGACAAAATATGAACAGGATTGAAGAAGATGACGATTGACGTTGCATTTACATTTTTGAATATTGTAGTTAGTAAACGGAAGGGAATTCCACAGGCGGGAAAAGAAATTGTTGGAATAGAAGTGGCGGTTGCTTTTAACTATTTCAATAGTAAAAGGGTGGGGCCTGGATGCTAATCTAATAGCATGCTTAAATTCATGTAGTCGGGGCAAAAAAAAAGCTCGTCACAGCAGTAGCCACGAAAATAGAAAGGAAGCCACGTCACGCCGGTGTGAAAGTGACTGAAGTCGAGATGGCAAGTCAGGATCCATTACATTGCAGATTCTTCTTTTTTGTTAAGAACCTCGAGATGAACAGTAGGAACACCAGACTAGATATGGCAGCAGTATTCAATGTACAGACGAGTGTTAGATTTGTAAATGTGCAAGATGGATTCTGACGAGAAAAATAGAAAAAGATTACTTAGCGAGGAGCTTTTGTTGGTCTTTAACCAAACTTGTATAAACTCAAGATGGCTGTGTAAATTCACTGAATTCATAAAGATACGTAGTGATGAATTATTTATGAAAATACTAAAACTTTTCTAATATTAAAAAAATGTGTACACGATGCTAGTTTTATTGAAGTGTGTCCCATGCATTTTTCATTAAGTCTACACTAAAACCGAAAGCTTATCTACCGTCCTTTACTATTAAAGGATATAGAAAACCGCCATATTAAAAGGTAGAGAGTGAATTTGTTGAATCAAGTGGTAGTGGTTGGGATGGTTGGGATGGGGGAGGTGGATATCTATAAAAGGAGTAGAAAGTCAAGGAATATGTTCATTTCTTTTGATAAACGAATACACTTTGATGTTTATCATATATTTACACTTGGTATTTTCATTCATCTGGGAATAGAGAAAGGGTCTGGAGAAAATTTGTCTGTTTGATTACGATCACAGTGCAAATATTAAATATCTGGTATTTATTTATAAACATTGTCTGAACGCCTTCATAAAGATTCTGGTTGAGAAGAGCAGGTTTTGAAAATGTACCTCTCAACGGGCCTGCGCAAAACATTAGAATAAGTCATAATTTCTATTTCGGCGTCTTTCAGAAAAGAAAAAAAAAACTCGTCTTGTAGCGAAATATGTTACATATGTATTGGTGACTTTCCAAGCGTAGGTTAGATATGGCACAAGGCCGAATATACGGGGCACCCAGTGAGAATCGAACTCTCTACTCCAGGGGTCGGCAACTCATTCGACCCCGCGGGCCGGATCGTGTTATAATGACGGGTCGCGGGCCGGACGAAGGCCATTAATGAAAAATTAAGGAAAATTAATTAAGCAGACCCCTGTCAACCTAAATATTTAAACCCATAATGAAAATAAACATTGAGAAATCAGAAAAACAAAAGAAAATCTAAAATTAAAAAAAAACACCTAACAAAAATTACTTTTCCTCAAGGAACGTCAAAATACTTCAAAGTGAAAAAAAATCAACCGAAGTGAAATGGATGAAATTATGACGTGTAGGTTTGAAACTGTTATTGAAAAATGTTCCACAAACAAACCACACACACACACACACGCATCAAACAAAAACGAAGCACATATACCCATACATACGAGTACAAATAGTTGCAAACATATACACTTACGTACGTACACATGCGGTATCATCCACACATTCATGAGGCATGTATGTATAATGCGCGTATATTTAACTGTCTTTAGATTTCTGCTACCACGCATGTCAGTCCCTCCATGGCCTCTTTCACTTTATCGTTCCTTTCGCTTCTGTTATCTTTTAATGTAGCCAAGGGTCATAACAAATATGTATCCATTATTTGACATTAAATAGAGGCAACGGAACTTGGTAAAATAAGTCTCATGAAAGATAGTCTTATACGAAAGCCTTGTCTCTCATGTTAAAAATAGTCATTGGTAATCAGGCTGGCGGGCCGGTCAAAATGCCTTCGCGGGCCGTAGGTTGCCGACCCTTGCTCTACTCCATTGTAAGGATTCTAGCGAGACAAGCTTGCTAAACATCACACCACGTCGAGGTGTCCAAATAATTTTCTAAGCGTAGCTTAGATGTGCAACAAGGCTGAATGTATGGGGCACCTAGTGAGGATCGAACTCACTATTCAGTCGTAACTGTCCTATCAATACAAGCTTGATAACCATCACACCGTCTCGATGTATCTGTGCTACATAGGAGAAATATGTAGCAAGCAAGTTTTACAAGGCATTGACCACGGTAGTGAACTCTAGCCTCAAAGGCTACCTAAACTTGTATCCTTGTGTCTGACCAAGCTAAACGAAGAATGTTACTGACGAAGTGGGTTCGATTCTAACTGAGTGCTGGGATTCTTGAAAATCAGTTGATATACTAGTGGAACAACCCCTGAGCTATGGGTTAACCTGGTTGTCGCCTTTACTTTGATATGACAACCTGACTAGAAGAATAACAATTCAAAACAAGTCTAATGGCGGATAAGCTCCGTCAAGTTATCTTGTTCTAGACACATCACACCTGCTGAACGGCTCTAATGTTCACTATTTACATTATTCGAACTATTGTCCTCATCTTTGTCGTCATATTTATTACAATGTTTCGACCGTTGTACGCTTCGGCCTTCTTCAGGTGGTTGAAATGTCGAACTGAACCCTTTATTTCGCTCACTGGAGTAGGCTGTTCTAGTTCCACGTACCATGTCTAATGGATGTCACTTATTAGTTATCTCTTGTTAATTCCCCTCTCCAAGTTTTCCACTGCTTTAACCTGGTATTGAACTCACACACTTTCCTCAAGGACACATGGCACAGTGGATAAAGGCGTTAGTTAGGATCCAAAGAGTGTGAGTTCAATACCTGGTTAAGGCGACTGAGAACTTTGAGAGAGGAATTAACAGGAAATAACTAATAACTGACATCCATTAAACATGGTACGTGGAACTAGAACAGTCTACCCCAGTGAGCGAAATAAAGGGTACAGTTCGACATTTTAACTACCTGAAGAAAGCCGGAGCGTAAAACGGCCGAAACGTTGTAATAAATATGGCGACAAAAATGAGGACAATAGTCCGAATAATGTAGATAGTGTACATAATACCTCATCTTAGAAATATAGACAGATACTGAAAGGCCGAAGCGTTGTAATAAATATGGCGACAAAGATGAGGACAATAATCCGAATAATGTAGATAGTGTACATAATACCTCATCTTAGAAATATAGACAGATACTGAAAGGCCGAAGCGTTGTAATAAATATGGCGACAAAGATGAGGACAATAGTCCGAATAATGTAGATAGTGTACATAATACCTCATCTTAGAAATATAGACAGATACTCTAATGTTGTTTTTCTAATGTTCACGCGATAAAAGGCTCGAGAGTAATTCAATATAGAGGATCACTGAGTGATGTTGTATGAGCGGAAGAAGTGCAGTTAAGTAGTGCAATTTATGAGGTTAAGTAGGAGATATAACGGTTAACCTCAGGTTGAAGACGTTAAAATTGAAGGGATCGGGAAAACATCCTCTCGGGAGTCCGTTCCACAAGGTAGTAGTTCTTGAGAAGAAGTTGTCTGAGCGGAACTTCATTATTACTAATGGAATACGAAGGGAATGAGTGTTATTAGTACGCGGCATGGAGGCTCTTAGCTGTGAAAGTCTGGACTAGAGGAAATAAGGATGATAACTAATCAGAACATTTGCCATGGAAATAGCGACAGTTGAGCGAGAGGTTTGCAATGTTTCGTCTATGGGAAAGGAGCTGTGAGGTGGAGAATAATTAATCACCCCTATGGCCGCGTATAAGCTTTTGAACTCTGTCAAGGCAGCAAGTGGGGACTACCATTTTTTGATCTGATCTGGCCGTTTAATATTGACGTACAAAATGACCCCCGCCTCTAAAAAGAGACAATATAATTTCATGATATTTCTGCTGATTATCAGCAGAAAATATCATGAAGCCATTTCTGACCTTAGGTCTCTGGCTGGGACCCGGTAGGAAATGTGTATACAACAGAAATTTAAAGAAATAATAATAATAATAATAATAATAATAATAATAATAATGATAATAATAATAATAATAATAATAATAATAATGATAATAATAATAATAATAATAATAATAATAATAATAATAAATAGATGTAATAGTAGTATTATTAGTAGTTGCAAATACAGTTGATGACGCGACAGTAGGCGATAAAAAGAAAATAGTAAACGGAAAAGAAAATATTTCTAGTTGTCGAATGGAAGAAACCTGACGACAATGAACAATTAAAAAAAAAAAAGAAAAAAAGAAAAAGAAATCTAAAAAACATTGTGAAATTCACGTGACGTAAGAATACGTTCATCAACTTCTCGGTGTTTTGTCAAATAACTTGACGTGACAGTTGTTTAAAAGAAACGCTTGTTTGTACGAAGGTATGTCAGTAGCAACTCGGCTGATGATTGGTGTCCTCAGTTCGATTATAAATGAATTGTTGCCTTTGTCGATTATATGACATTGTGGGAACAACCAATAACCAATCATAATTGAGGGAAATAAATACTAATTTTGGTCTGAATTTCTGGGACGAGAAGTAATTATTGACTGTAAAAAAGTTTGACAACAAGCAGAGGTGTAGTAGATTGGCAAGTAGGACTGTACCTATTTGTCTATATTAAGTAGAAGAGATATAAAGGGTATAGTAATCTAAGAGAGAGTCAAGAACTTGACTACTGATCACGTGTCGTAGAATAACACGATACAAATTTATGACGTCGCCGATAGGATGTTTAAGTCGCTTGGATGAACCAGAATTTGGGAGGATGAAGGAGGAGAAACTTCCTGTTGGAGTAGATTCTGCGGTTGTAGTATCTGTTTCGTGACGGAGGCCTTCTCTCTCCCTCCCTAGTTGTACGGACAGAATCCTCAGTCTTGTTCCGTAATATCTGTTCCGTGGCTGTGGTATGACTGACCGGCTATGACTATGTTAGACAAGCTATGACCAGCTTAGACAAGCTAAGACTAGATTAGACCAGCGTCCTGAATGCAAACACCCAGGTTCCCGCGTTTAAAATCGATCTCGTGTCACAACCTGGTTCAATGGGGTAAGTGGGGGTCAAGGTAAATCCGGGATGAAGCAGAATTTGTCAATCCGGTGTTTTGCAACCCAGGTTAGGTCTAAAAATTGAAACACAACCAGGGAAGAGAGGAAGAAAATTAACCCATTACCTGCCATTATTCGTTTTGTTAATTAATTTTCACAAAGGTGTGTATATGCCATATAGGAATGAAAAGTTTCACTGCTGACACCAGTGTTTGAACGTGAATCCCTAGACAATGGAAATGTAGACCCCTATTTACTATAAATAAAGATATGCCACTGACTGGGTAGATTCAATTACGTATTTGATTATTGTGTTAAAGTCGAGTACCCCATGTTTTAAAACAAATTAGTACTTTTCTTAGGAGCAATACGCAATTATGTATTAACCCCTTACCTGCCATGAGTCCCATTTGGGGATCTGTTAAAATTAAACTCGCTACATGTTATTCCTTGTATTTACATTGAATTGCTTACATACATTGCATTTGCAGAGGTATATTTTACAACACTTAGCCTTTAAAGTTTTTTTTTATTATTAGCCGTAAGAAGACACTTTCTGTCGTAATTTTACATTTCACGAGTAAAAAAATAATGACTATTTTGAAAAGTATTTTTTTATAATTTCTAATCAATATTATTTTTTGATGTTTTATACAGATATATATTTGATGTTCGAGTTTCTATAAAAACGACAATGGTAACTACTGAAATTAAACATAAGGAATAAATACACTCCTAAGACACCTGTCTGGGACAAAAATGTGCATTAAAAGAAATTGGCAGTTAATGGGTTAAATAACTTCGCTCTTTCTAGCTTCGAAAGGTTGTAAAGCTATAATGAAAATTTCTGTTATGGCATACCAGAAAAAATTTCGGGAATTATTAAAAGAAGTTTACGAGCTAAAAAGAAACTTGGTATAGCGGAAAGAACCAAAATTCTGACGATTAAACAGAAACATGATGAATCAATTATGTCGTATCTTCATAGATTAAGCAGATTCTGTGAATTTAAGAGACTTGGAAATCAAGTTTTGACTATTAATTTGTTTTGTTTTGTTTTACGGCATATCAACTTCAAAGAAGAGAGAGAGAGAGAGAGAGAGAAAGAGGGGTTTATTTTGTTTTACGGCATATCAACCTCAATGGGTTACTTAATGCCGACAAGAACTTTTTTTGCTGCTAATATTTTTGTCTTCCAAAATGTATTGCTGGTGATAAATTTTACAAAATTTATTGCTGATATTAAAACCTATTTTTACACTTTCATAGTGTTTTGACCCAAGTTTGGGTGTTAACTATTTGCCCATAGCTGGGACCCTAACAGGTGCTACCATCCCAGGTCAGGGTGGATCTGGGAACACTAGCAATTAAGAGGTGGTTCCACACTTTTCAAAACCTCCTGATCAGAGGCCCTGCCGTTGGACGTAGTTTATCGTCTTGCCCTGGACGCGAATGTAGTTTATCGTCCTACCCAGGACGGATTTGACTATTGAAGATGAAATGAGACCAAGATCTTTATTAAAAAAACCACACACAGGACATAAATCTCAAGAAGGGAAGGGGGAAAGCGGTTGTAGAAGATGTTTGAGACCAACCAAAGATGTCTTTGGCTGAGCTCAAACATTTTCTTCCGCTGTCTATTTCCAGAGATATTTGATCTGTAGAACAGGTTTAGACTTAGTGGAAAGAGGGTGAAAAATAAATGAGCAGTAATAAATAAAAAGAAGATATCATATAATGAAGAAATGCTATTGTGTGGAACATACTATCGCGTGGGTACTTCTCTGATCACTACAATCATAACCTCTTTAAGTCAAAGGTCAATCGTTATCTGACCTTATCCTCATAATCGTCACGATTTTGCACCTCCTCTTTCATTCATATCACACACATTATTTATAAGAATAACCTTATACATTGGGTAAATTATAGTATAAGAATTAAATATATCTTTCTACGCCTCTCTGAAAGACCTTACCAAAGCCTGAATGTAATGTTTCTCTGTTTCTATCGCATAGTTAGGTGTTTGGGTTATTACAAAAACTTCAAATTCTAAGGTTAATTTTCTAGGTGGTCAGACTTTAATTATTGATGTAACACGTTTTTTGGCTCTCATTTCGTTTCTGAAATACTTGTGTAATACTAAAGAAAGCTTAGACTATATCGACACGATTTTTTAAATGACTGTGTTATTTGGAGTTCAGACAGTCACGAAATTTTAATCCTATCTTCCGCAGAACTTGTAAAACAATCGATTCCTGTTACCGGCGTCCATCGGTAGAAAAAAAAATTAATAAAACATAAAAAGCAAGAACTTTTCCTCTGATATTATTTCATTAGACTTACTATCGATTTTTATCTACTGTACCAGAATTAAGAAGATTCAGATTAAACCTTTCCCTCAGTATCTGTCTATATTTCTGAGATGAGGTATTATTATGTACACTATTTATATTATTCGGACTATTGTCCTCATCTTTGCGCCATATTTATTACAACGTTTCGGCCCTTCAGTATCTGTCTATATTTCTGAGATGAGGTATTATGTACACTATTTACATTAATCGGACTATTGTCCTCATCTTTGTCGCCATATTTGTTATAACGTTTCGGCCGTTTACGCTCCGGCCTTCTTCAGGTGATTGGAATGTCGAACTGAACCCTTTATTTCGCTCACTGGGGTAGACTGTTCTAGTTCCACGTACCATGTTTAATGGATGTCAGTTATCAGTTATTTCCTGTTAATTCCTCTCTCAAAGTTCTCAGTCGCCTTAACCAGGTATTGAACTCACACTCTTTGGATCCTAACTAACGCCTTTATCCACTGTGCCATGTGTCCTTGAGGAAAGTTGATTGGAACAATTACCATGACAGTATTTATAGAAAAGACAAAGAGAAGCTACGTTACATGGGAAAATAACTGAAGCTGACATGCCAGTTCACGACTCATTGCAGATTTGGGTTTATCAAGAATCTCTAAATTCATGGAAGAATCATCAGATAAGCCAGCAATATTCAATGCATGGATGAAAACGAGACAAGAATTAAATAAAACATTCATAGTAAGTGTTGAAGCTTAAATAAGCATGGAATAATACAACACAAAATGTACGTTAACAAAATGTATTGAAACAAAGAATAGGTACACAATATTTACAGTTAGTTTGGTATATTCTTGGGAAGACTGTTCCTGCATAATGGGTTGACTAAATCGCAGTCGGGCAGAGTCTCTGGATTCAATTTCTTAATCTCTACTATCTTCCCCGTCTTCCGGTACCAACCCATATTTATATGGTCGGTAGTCCGCTTATGTAAATTAGGTGTATCATACACAACAGTAAGTAATTAATTACAGTAGTAATTAATAAAGTAATTAATTAATAGTAATTAATAATAAATATCGCATAAGACGACTAGTATGCTGAATTTGAAACTCATTGGCTTTTTTACGCTTCTTACCACAAGCCTAGACTCGGGTTCGAATCTCACCATGGTCGGTTTGTCAGGAAGTCTCCTTCTTGATGTTATCAGACAGGAGGAGTCGATCGCAGCCTGCAGCACCATTGGAAAATGCCTGAAAAAAAACAAACCTTACTACTGGTTGACCTAAGCAATGTGAGTGAAATTGGGTCAACGGAACCCTTGGGGACTGTCGATATCTGTGCTAGCACGAAGTCACAAGTCATCGTGGCCGAGAGATTGAGCGTGCTGGTCTTGTTCAAATTGTTGCTCTTTCCCAGAAACTGTAAGTAAGGTCTGCTCAGCATAGTTGCAGGTGGGATCTGTGTCTGTTGAACAAACACAGATGCGCCTGAGCAGGTGTAGGCAATAAAGATTGACTAGCCGCCCTAGTTGACGGGTATACTCGAATACGAGAGACCAGCTATATATATATATATATATATATATATATATATATATATATATATATATATATATAATAGTTACGAAGAACTTGGTAAACAGAATGGGTAATTCCAAGAAGGAGTCCTTCAAAAGGATTTTGGTGAAATAAATTATTGTAATGGTACCTTAAAGTGGTCTGTTTTTTTTTTGTTAAATATATATATATATATATATATATATATATATATATATATATATATATATATATATATATATTATGAATTAACTGATTTAAAATAGGGTTTCTTCGCTGCACATGCACAGGAACAAGGATGTTTCAAAAACCGAAGCTAAAAACTTCAAATTTAATTATATAATTAAATAATTAAATTAAAAGCATTAGTTCTGTTTCATCTTCAAGCGAATTTTGGAAGTAAAATTTATAATATTTATGCTCTGTAAATTTACATTGAGCACTGTTTTGTAAAAATAAAAATATCAATAAGGACACCGGATTATATATCTTACTGTTCTTTCTTTTTATTATAATCTATCTATCTATCTATCTATCTATCAATCAATCTATCTATCTATCTATATATATATATATATATATATATATATATATATATATATACCATAAGTTTCATCTATACTAAGCTTAGAAATTTTTAATTGATTATATGCTTCGACTTGGAGCGGTAATTTACCAACTTGGTTTGTAGCGATGTAATTCTGTTAGAGAATTTGGTCCTCACTATGTGTCCCACCAGTGTAAACTTGTGCCAAGGTAATGCTAAGCAAATGATCAATTTACGACTATTCAAAATAGTGAGACACTTGATGTTCTAAGTAAGTATTCCAGAAACATGACCTTGAGCCGGACTTAAATCACTTTAAGGAAAGTGAAATCAGTTTTTTTTCGAAAATGTCTTTCTTTCTCTCTTTCACTTTCTCTCTCGGATATTCTCGCATACTCTCTCAGTCAGCATAAGAAAGAGAGGGCCGGGGGAAGACGAAGAAAAAAGAAGGAATAAATGACGCACGTATGTGGATTGCAGGCGGGTAGAGAGAATGAACGTAATCGAAAATGTTTTTGCTCTTCGAAGAGAAATGAAATTGAAAAAACACGAGAACGCAATGTTTAGACGGAATTCGATAATCCATGATAGTTCTTCAAAGTAAAATGGCGTATCCAAAGCGGAGTGCTGATCTTAAATAATCGATATTATAGTTTGGCCGTATCGATCACGCCTTTTCGATTTCATTTTAAGAATTCAATCTTCAATACGTCTAAAATAATTCTAGCATTGTTATGACGAACTGCATGTACTTTTATATGATTTGGGATTTACTTGCATATATATATATATATATATATATCCTCTCTCTCTTTCCTTGTCTCTGTGAGTACCATATCCCTACAGTTCGTGGATGGCCATGACTCTCCACAGTTTCATTTCTCTTGTAAAATCTGCAGATATGCAGACAAATAAACAACTATTAGCGAGTATATATTTTAAATACAACGAAGAAAAGTAAAACATGCCTGCAAGTAATTTTAATTTACATTAATCTGACACAAGGCCAAAAATGTAGAACCCGATGAAATTATGATCTGGAAGATCTGCTTGCAACTTAAATCTAGGCTCTCTATTTACGCAGTGCATTGGTAAGATAATAAATGAAAATATATTGAAAATAAATATTTTATAAGTATTATACAATGAGCCCCCGCCTATTCGCGTTTCAGCATTCGCAGCTTCACTCATTCGCGGATTTTTTTTTAGAACATATGTACTTATTATTCGCCCAAACCCCGAATATTCGCGTTTTTTAATAAAGAACATGTATATAAATTATTCGCTGAAAACTCCCTCGATTCGCGTATTTTTTTTCGATAGAACATATTTAAAATATTCTTGTATTATTTTCCTGTTATTTAAATGACTTAAAAAATATATCAGTCTATTTTTATGGTAAGAATTATCAGAATTGTACATCTTCGTTGTAAAACAAACGTAAAAACATGCGTAGTTCTTGGGCTTTGTTCTTTGTTAGGGGCTGCAGTTGGGGCCTTAAAAGTGGTTTATGCCAAGTCTGGGGGCATCTTCACATACTTTTTTTAGAAAATGTTTTAAACTTTATATTTTGTCTTGTTACACATATTTTATACAGTATTTTCAATGATTGTATCGATCTATGCGTAATTAAAAACGGTTATTGTCCGTATGAAAGAAAATTTAGGTTAAGTGTATTGTCATCAATACTATTTTTCAAAAATATTTTTAAAAGGATCTGAAATGTTTCTAAAGTGTTTAGGATGAAAGTCTAATGCATTTGGGGTTTTAACAATCAAAATAGGTACTTATAAGTACTTTTAGTGGATC
This sequence comes from Acanthosepion pharaonis, assembly GCA_903632075.3. NCBI lineage: Eukaryota > Metazoa > Mollusca > Cephalopoda > Sepiida > Sepiidae > Acanthosepion > Acanthosepion pharaonis. Next base: position 1,291,688 of record CAHIKZ030005504.1, on the reverse strand, counting down.
TGGGGTACATATATTCGCGGATTCTAACTATTTACAGCCGGTTCTAGTCCCTAACCCTCGCAAATACGGGGAATCCCTGTATTAACAATACAGGTAAATTTATTTTTCTATTTTGATTTATGATGGTTAACAATTCATAATTTAACGATTGAATAAGCGCCTTTCTACGTCTGCAAGTATAAAATATCCATGCACTTTCCCCTGTTGCGTCATTAAATGTTTAAAGTTAACGATTTTAGCTAAATATTGTAATAAAAATCATAATTATTTAAAGAAGTAAGTTTGTACAAATGTAAAGATTTAAATTGAGTAGTTTCTCAATTTCACTGAAGCAGGCGTTAAACACATGAGAACGTTATCCCCTCCTCTTTCTTTTTGTTTGTTACTTTCTTTATGAAAATGGAAGCAGGAAAAATATTAGTTCAGTCAATAAAAACGAATGACGAGACAAGCCAAAGATGGTTTGAGCAGTTTCAATTGAGATATTTATCTCTCGAAGATTTCCTTGACAGGGACGACCAAATTCTGACAATAATGCGTTTCTGTATACCGTAGATAAGGAAAATCTTAAGTAAACTCGAGGAGAATTATCAAGTCAAATAAAGGTCATATTGATGTCCTTGAAATGAAGACTTGCTTTCTAACCTTTATTGAGTAGAACCATCACAAGTAAAAATAAAAAAAGCAGGTTATCTCTACTAATATCCCATGAAAATGACCATGGATAGCACCTATTGAAAAATCTATCCTCAAACCAGGTCCACGCACCCTCAAACCAGGTCCACGCACCCCCAAACTTACGCTCTGTGTTTGGTGAGATATGAAGGATGCTGACTATTATGAAAGTATTGAACCCAAATAAAATAGTTAATGCGGAGATGTATTACCATCAATTGGAAGCATTACATCAAAGCTTACAGAAAAAAGAAAGCGCCAATCGTTGGCTAATCATGAAGTAATGTTGCTCTTATACAATAATGTAAGAGCACATATTCACTCTAGTACGGCAAGACACTAAATATAGACATTTTACTATATCCTTGTTACACTCCTGATCTGGCTTCATCTGTCATCCACTTTTCAAATCATTGCGTCATTTTAGAGGAAAAAATGTTTAATAATATCGAACAAGTTAAACTGGTATTAAAATGATTATTTGCATCGAAAACAAATTATTTACTTCCGAGGACCAAGAGCTTGCCAAGTACTTGAAACTATATTACCGATAATGAAAAGAAATAATATTTGATTAAATATATCAGTTAAAATAAATATATATATATATATATATATATATATATATATATATATATATATATATATATATATATTCGTTTCTCTTCCAAATTCAAATGTGACCGGATTTTCTTTTCATATGAATACAATCGTTTTGAGGCTCATTTCATTCATCTTTGTATTGTAACAATCGCTTTTTTTTTGTTTTGTTTGTTACGCATATTAAATATTTCATACAAACTTCACCATACCGTTTTACAAATGATATCACTTTGAACGAATTCAAATTTAAACGCTCAAAAATGCCTGGATGTAAGCAACAGAATCTTGTTTACAATGCTGACACATCCGGGGTCTGTTTTTCTTTATTTTCAGATAAATATCAGACTGGGTAAAATTTGTATTTCATGGTGGAGTAATGGATATAGACTCGGAGACACAAAAGCTTACAGAAAAAAAGCGCCAATCGTTGCTTAATCATGAAGTATTGTTGCTCTTATACAATAATCTAAGACGACACATTCACTCAAGTATGGCAAGACGCTAAATTGGTCCAGCATGAAACAGCCTGTCCCTTCTGAGTGTTGACTTCAATGTTCACTTTTATATTTACATTTTCCCAGCATCTTTACGTTTTTCCGTTTTGCAGAAGTAAGGTATTCAAACTATTTTCCATAATTTTTATTTTCTCAAACGCTTTCGGCAATTTCTATAGCCATTTTCAATATATTGTTATCTGATATTGTTATCTTTTCCTCATGTTTTAAGTGTTTGGTTGTAAATTATTTTTGTGTTTTGTGAATAGGAGTGATCATTCCGAGCCTTCACATGTATATACGAGATTATGAACAGATATGTCTATATATCAGGAACAATATTTGACAAATATATATATATATATATATATATATATATATATATATATGATATATATATATATATATCTATATGACAAATATCTCTCTCTCTCTCTCTCTCTCTATATATATATATATATATATATATATATATAGAAGTCAACACATAGAGGCGACAGTCGGTTTCATGCTAGACGCAATCGTCAGGCCACGAGTGTTGTTTTTTTCTCGGCTATTTATATATACGGGTCAGTAGTGCATTGTGGGTAGTCTATTTTGGCGGTTATTTTACCGGAAGTGTTTTATAAAACAGACTGTCACCTCTAAGTATTGACTTTTATGTTCACTTTTATATTTACACACGGTCTATCTCTGATATTGAGCACTTTATCCCATAAATATAGCACATCTTAAGATTATATTTCTTCATATATATATATATATATATATATATATAATATATATATATATATAAATATTTTCAAAGTGCAAAAATATTTTTATATATATATATATATATATATATATATATATATATATATATATATATATATAAAAGAGGACATTGAAGTCAATAGTCAGACGCGACGGACTGTTTCATTCTAAACCCTTCAGGTTATATAATTGCCTTTAGCATGAAAATTGTCAGTGTCTACTTTTATATTTTATATTTACATACGGTCTACCTCTGATATTGAGCACTTTATCCCATAAATAAAGCATAACTTAAAACTATCTCTCTCTCTCCTCTCACTGTGTGTGTGTGTGTATATATATGGTGTATATCAGCAGCAATAATTCTTTCAAATATGCTTGGTTAAATAATATTGACAATTCTGTCTACGGATTTGTTATCAAATTTTTATTAAAAAATTGATAGATATGACTCGATATATATATATATATATATATATATATATATATATATATATATATATATGTCTGTGCGTATGCATGTATTGTTTTACTTAGCTAGTGAATTTCTTTCTTTACTCTTCTTCTGTCAACCAGACAAGTCAACGCGTACCAAATAATCGCCGCGCGCAGCCGTGGAAGAGAGATTTTGTGTCAAATCGTAAACTTACATTTGTCGGGCAATAAAACATCCTGCCTGGTGATGGTCTTATTGGACGTTGTAATTGCTCTATGCTTCTCCTGTGATAGGTGCAGTAAAACAACACACACACACACACACACACACACACACATATATATAATTTCTTCATACAGACGCAAGAGTAAAAAACAAAAGAAACGTATAATTCCGTTGGCCTTGTTCATTCAGGACGTGCACAATCATGGCTTTCCATAACTTCCTATCCTTCGTAGCTGTAAACCATGGTTTCAAAACCTTGGCGATATCAACCACCAATGAGCGGTTTCAACTGTTGGGTGGGCGATGAGCAACTGAACAGCACTCATTTCTTTGCTTCTGAAGAAAAAAAATTAAATTCCGTATAAATCTGGCTTTTATTAAACTGGAATCATAGTCCTTATTATTTACAACCGTGAAAATTTAGGACACATTAGCAGTGGAGAAATGTTGATCTTGTAGATAATTACCAGTCTTATGAGTTGTGTCCTCACAATTAACGACATGATGTTGTGGGGGGCCGTGATTGTCCATGTCCAGAAGAGACACGGCACACAGAAGAATTGGAATTTTGTAGTCATCCAACTAATCTAGTGGTGTATCTAAATTTTAGGACACGGAGGCTTAAACTCTAATAGGGACACTTCGCAACTATAAAAAAGGGCAGAATTAAACAAGGCCCAAATGACTTCCTGGTCCAAACGTTGGAAAATGATATGGTAAGGCGGAGTCCTTGAAAATGAGCCATATAATGAACTTAGCAGCAGCAATGATGTCCGGACAACTTTTCTTAACTTTTTCAGTGTCGTCGTTTTACGACATATCACCGTAAGGGTTTGAAAGTCAGATTGCACAAACATGAAGATGAGAATAATGGTCAGAGGCCCGTTTCTTGATCCAATAAAGAGCTTCCGGGTATATATTTTATTCATTTCACCTCAAGCAACGCAGAAGTGCCACTATCACGAAAGGGGTCACAGAGAGTGAGAGCAAGAGTAAAGAGGGTTGTTCGAGGAAAGGATAAAGAGAAGGACGGGAATCAGAAGATGTCGATTGACATTACATTTGAATATTTGAAGATTATAGCTATCAGGGAAGCAAGTATGGGGAAAGAAGTTCCACCGTCTGGAAGTGCGAGAGAAGCTGTTGGAGTAGAAGAGGCATTTAACTATTTCGACAGTGAAAGGGTGGGACTGAGATGCCAATGTAGTATCACACTTAAATTCATGCAGTTGGGGTACCAGTGAAAGTATCTCATCAGAGCAGTTGCTATGAAAATATTTGTAGAAAAGACAGAGGGAAGCCATAGCACGTCTGTGAGAAAGTGACTGTAGACGAGATACCAGGTCAAGACTTATATTTCATGTCCGTCTCTGGATTTTGTCGAGGACCTTGAGATGAACAGCGGGGGTACCAGACCATATATGGCAACAGAATTCAATGAAAGGGCGAATGGTAGACTTTTAGATTTGACAGATGGACTACACCCATCTTTAGTATAAATGACGATTCATACGTCATTTCTGACAGATACTATCCGTATCTATAAGGACCTTCTAGTAAGGAAGTGACAAAATAAGTCCTCATGGTTTACGACATCGGGGAACATATCAAAGCTATTTAGAGGTGCACATTGTAGGACTTAAGGCTAGTGCGACATACTCCGTTTCACGGAACAATATTCCTAAAACGCTGTTCTATTTCTTCTTGGCTGTTCTTTGATTCAGTTATTTAAGATTAACTCAATTAAGAGCCACTCGTATATGTTAGACATTTTCATGACGATCGTCTTCGAGTATAGAATCCAGAGGTTGGCAGTGAATATTTCGGAGCCAGTAGGAAAGCGTAGTGCAGGTTCGCAGTGGATATCGCAGCAAAGTACCAGAGCGTAGTTCTTCCGTCTGTCATGTTCGCCGGACAAGTTGCCTCTGGTCATCCAGGTAGGAAAACAAAGATGGCCGCCTTTATACACGACGGATACAGTGTTCTTCGGCTCCTGATTGGTTAATCTTCTATTGGTAGACTATAAAGGGAAATAAGTCATTTTGACTCGCTCACTAGTCACATACGGTATATACCCAAAAGAGCGTAACAGTATAGAGGTTTACTGAATGAGGTGCGCATATGAATACATATGGAGATAGAAGACAGTTAATATTATAAGAGGGGGGCGTAGATAACGATTAACTCTTGACTTGAAGAGGTTAAGATTGTAGTGTTCAAGAAAGCACCTACTCTGTAGTTTGTTTCACTCATGGCAAAAGAAAAGTGTGATGAATTCAGCAATAGGTAGAAGCGAGTAAATATTATGAGGATAAGGAGGATATATAACAGTAGACCATTAACACTTTGAGCCCTGACCACCGCTTTACCGGTGGTAGAGAAAAATGACATAATACCCAGCCACCGGTTAAACAGTGGTAGAGAAAAATGACTTAATGCCCAGCTACCGGGTAAATGGTGGGTAAACACTTGTAACTATTTTTGTATCTACCGTGAAACATTACATGAGAATTATTTGTGAATTTCGACCCAAGATCTGTTATAGTGGAACACACCTATTCTATAGTTAATAGAATCTCCCACCTATATAAGTAGGAGTAGTAAGAGTAGTAGTAGACAGTCGCTCAGAGAGTTGGTCAGTCAGTCGATGTCGGACGACCGTTAGTCGGATATTAAAGTATCAGCCACCGCAACAAGATTACTGCGTCATTACCTATTATCTGAAGTTCCTAACGTTTTGTACGTCGAACCTATTTTAGGACCGACTTAGTACAAAACACTGTGAAACTACTACATAACAAGATCTCAGGCAGAAGGGTTAAAATTGTTCAGGGACGCTGGGCTGAAAGGGTTAACATCGAGAGGTTAAAATTGTACTCTACGGGGAGGTAACCCAGAAGGAGCTTATTCCGCAAAGTAGAAGTTCTCGAGAAAAAAGATGTTTGAGTGGAACTTCCTGCTTACAAATGCAATACGGACGAAATACCGAGTCTTACCTATAACGATCTGATCTTTGGAACGAAAGAGTTGAAATTATCTGAAATTTGCCATAGAAATCCCGATAGATTTTGTAAATTTGCGCCTGTGGAGAAAGAATCTGCAGAGACGACATCCCCTACAAAACCAAATAAACGGTTTTGAAGTCAATCAAGGCTGGAAAATACGAACTGAATATCACCAGCCCACACTTGGCAGCAATACGCCATTTCTAATCTAATCTGACACTTATGGCTAAATCGGGATGAGAGCAAATATATCGCGTAGAAAGTCGAGGTTTGTCGTTATTTATTGTCATTGAATAGTTTTACATGCAAATAAAAAATATTAATGCATCCGTGAATGGCGACATTTGATCCGAGAGAAATTAATGAAAGTCAAGGAAACGTTACAAATATTTACAGCAGAGAAATTAGCTGTGAATCGTCGAATAATATAAAGATCATTATTGTTATAATTATTTATCATTATTAATATTATCATTATTAGTCAATGAAAACTTAAATATTTCTCATAAATATATTACAAAAGCAAAAATATAAGCATTAATCCATGACTTATATTGGTTTACTAGGCATTTCTAAAAATGATTTATTGGAATTAACGACTGATTACGTGGTTCATGTCGCGCGTGCGCACACACACACACACACACACACACACACACACACACACACACACACACATATATATATATATATATATATATATGGAAGAAAGATGTATGACAAAGTGGAAAAGGTTTTCGTGTGACTCGTTACGTCCCTTAGGACTTCATCGGTCGAGGTCTGTTGACGTTGACGCAACTACGCATGCGCATGAACGAGAGACGCTAGGATTTTAAATTTTGAAAATACTTTTGACAATTTGTTTTTCTTCTTTTCTTTTAATAAAGTGCTTTGGGTTTTTAACAATGTTTTTGGGGTATGTAATTTAGTCAATTTCATTCTTTTTCTTGTTACCATCGTTTCACATCTGTCTTTCTCAGTATTTATCTATCTATCTATCTATCTATCTATCTATCTATCTATCTATCTATCTATGTTTGTCCACATCTATCTATCTATCTATCTATCTATCTATCTATCTATCTATCTATCTATCTATCTATCTGCCTTTTCTTTCGTTTCTGTGGTTACTTTTGAACAATACCTTTACAAATCATCATAACCGAATTTTTTGCAAAATAATGATAGAATTCATCAGGAAGTTTGGTAAGCATATCCCATATGACACTGCTGCCAAACATACTGTGAAGTTTCCAAAAAGAACAAAAAGAAAAGAAAAAAAAAGCAAGTGTCACAGAATTTTTTATGAAGACATCTTTTACGGTAATAGAGAAGTTAATCGCTAAAACTTTTATGTTATTGGAGTGATTCCAAACTTTAGTGGATAAGGTTGTCAAAAATAGGCGCCAGAAAGCTAATGGTGTGGTTGGGTGTATGAGGTGCTCACACTAACTCGAATGTTGTTAGTTTTGCTTAGTGAGGCGCAAGATTTCTAATATGGAGCTCTCGATGAGGATAGAATTCATTATTCTTTAGTCATGATCAACCAGATTAGCTCATATAAAGTATCCGTGCAGAGCTATTTACAAAACTTTTCTTTGTATGACACAATGCCTTAACTATATCCTATCCAAAGAGAATCGGACTGAATCTTTAATAATAATGATCAGTTAGACAATATCACTGATCATTATCCAATACAGAGACACCCACGCCTAACAGGAAAGTTTTAAATCTGTCTCCACATACTCCAAGACTAAGATGCATCTCAGTATATTCTTAGATAGAAACGTACCTCAACACGCTTCAAAAAGGAAACTGTACCTGAGCATGTCCCAGGATGGAAATACAGGGTGCGATGAGTAAATCGACGCGGTTTTATATTTTTAATTTCGCGCATGCGTGTTATTTGTTTTTGATTTTGTCGACTGCTCAGTATAGGAGGGTCAGTTGGGCACCGTCTGTGAGAAAAAGAGCACAATTACGCAATTCACTCTGTTAGAAATTTGGAAACGGTATGCTTTACTTTTTGGCATTCTCACCGGAAGGTCCAATACGAACATTTCAGAGCATCCGGATGTCAATCTGAGGACAAGAAGACGTAGAAGATCGGAAAAATTTGAATGAGTCTAATGGTGATTACGGAGGTGTCTGAAGTAATCAAGAGTGATGGCGTCGCTATGCCTCCATTCATCTCCCCACAGGGTCTCAAACTCAACATGGAGGCTTAAATCAAATGCTTTGAGGAGGTAGTGCTGCCCTAGGTCAAGAGGGTAGCTGCTGGAAGAGCATGCCACACAAGCAGGAGTACTCGGTTATGGTTGTTAGACAATTTCTGCGGCCGCATCACTCCTTAGACCAGGCCACCTAACTCCCTAGACTGCAACCCCCTTGATTATTGTCCATGGGGAGCAGTTGAGCGATAGACTAACAAAACTCCTTGTACCACCAAAGATGAACTGAAGGCAAGGATGATGGCAGCATTCACCAACTTAAGCAAGGAGACCATCAAAGAGTTGCAGGAGATTCCGAAGTCTTCTGGAGGCCGTGGTTGAAGCCAATGGTGATTTTGTTGAATAAATTCACTCTTTAATATTTCAAGATATATTTTTTTTGTAATTTTGGTAAATATATCTGTTAAAATGAGATGTCAGCGTTATTTTCACTTTTGCGTCATTTTGGTGACAATTTATCCATCGCGCCCTGTATATCTGTTAAAATGAGTTGTCAGTGTTATTTTCATTTTGGCGTCATTTAGACGACAATTTATCTATCGCACCCTGTATATCTCAAAATATACTGACACAAATATGAACAACCCTGGCATATTCTCCATTTTCTTCAGTTTCATTTAATTTTTTCCACTCGCCTCTCTTCATTCCGTCCTTATATTGTCATTCACTGTCACATCTATGTCTACAATTTAAAACGGTCAGTCTAGAAATCAAAGTTTCAGAGTCTGTTGTAGAGTAGGACTCGACTACTTCCTGCTCTTTCCTACTACTGTGACAATGTACTTCTCCCACTTATAAATATGGCAAGTAGCCACATTAGAGTAGGATTTAAGTAGTATTTGATTCAGTCGTTTTTCCGTTCTATGTACGAGTATTTAATAAAGTTCTTCTGGTTTTCCCTACCTAGTCTTCGTTCCTTCGATACTCTCCCACGTCATTCATAATTTCTGGCTATTTTGAACAAAAATATATTACAACAAAATATTTGATACACTCTGCTTTTTACTGGTATCCTTTGGGGTTAACATAATCGAAACATAAGTTATCTGATAAATACTTTTACAGTAACTGCTAATCTCAAGTGTGGTCGAGATAGGTTAAGGATACATCCTTGAACAAATTAATTGAAACAAAACGAATAATTCCGTTATTATTTACGTTTTTTTCGTATTTTTTCAATGGAATATGACCCAGTTCACATGTTAGTACTTCGTATGTCCATTCCACGAAGTTGTTCCTTGCAGATTGACCACAGATTATCGATAGGATTTAAATCAGGAAAGTTTCCGGGCCAATCTATAGTACACTGATTTGCTCACTGTTAAGGCTTACCAGTGTGTTCGTTGCAGCTATGCCGTTGACCAAACTATATATCCATTTACTGGAGTCAAATTAGCTTCAAAATTAGGTCTTCAAATGTCGCACGATACGCGAGTATATACAGTAATTTCTTGGTGTTAGAGAACTTTTATTTGAGCTCAGCACCTATGGCTATGAAATCGGCCATTAACATATCAGATCGCTTTAACATTTTCCTTGTCTGTCATATTTAAAGGAAAGATATTTAAAGGAAAGGTTCCTGTTCAAATATACATTAGTATGCCGTATATACTCACCTATCATGCGACTTTTGAAGAACTAATTTTGAAGTTAATTTTAAGGGGGTCGCATCATACACGAGATATAAAATTAGCGTATATATTGTTGGCCTTGTCTACGCCGTTGACCAAACTATATATCCATTTACAGCAGTCAAAAAGTACAGCTGTATTTAAAACAAATATTAATTTGAAAAAATAACTGATGTTTTTTCTTAACTGTATCCAATAATAATGCGTGTAATATTCACATATTATTATCGTATTATAAAATGCAAACAGAGAATATGCATCTTTACCATTGTTTACATTTATAAGATGTTTAGCTGTTTCTTTTTCGGTTGTTTATGGCTGTACGCATTTACGCAACGAGTATAGCGTTACTAACGATAATTTAATCATTCATTTTTACTGTTTGAACTTATTTAATTAGAAGATGGGATAAAGAGATGAGGGGAAAGGTGTTAGTCTATTGTAATTTGGTCTCCCAAAAAATAACTCATATGATACACGAGATACATGATTAAATCATAAGCGAAAATGTGGGGGACGAACAATACGCGAGATCACGTGTTGCAAGTGTTATATTTATTAATATTAATTACAATTATGCTTTGTTTTTTTCTGTTTTACGGTATATCAGCCTCAATGGATTATTTAATGCCGACAAAATTTTTATTGATGGTATTTTTTTTTCAAATAGATAGATAGATAGATAGATAGATTGGTTTGGTTTGTTTTACGGTATATCATCCTGAATGGGCAATTTAATGCTGACAAATTTTTTATTGAGGGTAATATGTTGTTTTCAAGATAGATAGATAGATAGATAGATAGAGAGAGAGAGAGAGAGAGAGAGAGAGAGAGGGAGAGAGAGTGAGTGAGTGAGATTGGTTTGGTTTGATTTGATTTGTTTTACGGTATATCAACCTGAATGGGTTATTTAATGCCAACAAAATTTTTATTGATGGTAATGTATTTTTTTAAATAGATAGATAGATAGATAGATAGATAGATAGATAGATAGATAGATAGTGATTGGTTTGATTTGTCTAACGGTATATCAACCTCAATGGGTTATTTAATGCCGACAAAATTTTTATGGATGGTAATATTTTTTTCAAAAAATTTATCGCTGCTGGTAATATATTTTTTCAAAAATGTATTGCTGCTGGTAATATTTTTCTTCAAAAATTTATTGCTGGTAATAATTTTACAAAAAACTATTTCTGGTATTAAAACCTATTTTTACACTTTCGTAGAGTTTTGACTCGAGTTTGGGGGTTAATTATTTGCCCATAGCTGGGACCCTAAAAGGTGCTACCACCCTGGGTGAGGGTGAACCTGGGAATACCAGCAATTAAGAGGTGGTTCCATGTTCCTCAAAACATCCTGATCAGAGGCCTTGCTGCCGGACGTAGTTTACCCAAGATGCGGATGTAGTTTATCGTCATACGCAGGACGATACAATTATGACAGCGATATTTTAATTATCAAACCACTGGAAACGTACTGTAAATACGGAAGTATTTATTAGCAAAAGAGAAATGCTGATAGCCCCCATAAAGCGAAATATGGGAAGGAGACTGTGTCTTTGCAGATTTGTTGTCACTTGATCCCACGATACAGAGTGTATCTTCTCTCACATAAATCGTTTCCAGCAGATAAAAAAAATTAGGTAAATGGAGGTTAGAGGAACAGGGAGTTATTTTTGTCATTGTATTTTCTGACGCGATTCAAATGAAAAAAATATCAATTTTCCGCGGGATTTATGACAATTCGGAGTCGTCTGTATTGGTGTGCGTATTTTTTTTCCCTTTTTCCTTGTAGATATTTTATATCCAAAACTTCGCCATTAATTCCTATAGCGTCTATCAGACACGGATCACATAAATTAAATCAAAGAGGAAATGTAGATGAACAGTCTTCCATACAGAAGAATTGATGATAGTTATGCTAGATAAATTAAGCGGGGGTGAGGTCTAAAAGAATATACAGATCATTTAAAGAGAAGGGGAATAGTAAATCACTATGAAGTGAACACTTTTCATCACGACTGCTATTATAGGCTGAGCTTAGCATAGTTGAACACAAGGCTACAAATATGGAGGACTCAGTAAGGATCGGATATAATTATAATGATCAACAAGACTATCTCGTTAACCATTACTTTACACCGACCCAGCCACGATTGTTATAATATATTTAGTAGTTGTTCTTTGGTTTATTTAAATAAATAAATAAATAAATAAATAAATAAATAAATAAAGAAAGAAAGAAAGAAAGAAAGAAAGAAAGAAAATGATTGAGAGAAAGAGAGAAGGGTAGGAAAAGAGAAAAAAACAAAAACACAAATGCAGAGACGGAGAAGGAAGAAAGTAAAGAAAGTACGAAAGAAAGAAAAAGAATTAGAGAAAGAAAGAGAGAGAGAGAAGGGTAGGGAAAGAGAAAATAACAAAAACATATGCAGAGACGGAAAAGAAAGAAAGAAAGAAAGAAAGAAAGAAAGAAAGAAAGAAAGAAAGAAAGAAAAATAATGACAGAGATAGAAAGAAGGGTAGGGAAAGAGAAAAGAACAAAAAGGAAGAAAGAAAGAAAGAAATTAGGAAAGAAAGAAAAAAGAATTAGAGAGAGAGAGAGAGAGAGAGAGAGAGGGACAGACAGACAGACAGACAGACAGACAGACAGACAGACAGAGAGAAAAGGTTAGGGAAAGAAAAAAAAATAGATGCAGAGACGGGAAAGAAAGAAAGAAAGAAAGAAAGAAAGAAAGAAAGAAAGAAAGAAAGAAAGAAAGAAAAGATAGAGAAAGACAAAAGAGATAACGAAAAAGAAAGGAATGATGGAGAGGAGTAAAGGATGCTGTAAAGAAAAACGGCAACAGAGAGAGGGAGGGGGAAAGAAGAAAAAAACAAGAAAAACGACAAAAATAAACTATGAGAAACGAATAAGAAAGAAAGAAAATGAGAGATAAAATGAGGAAAGCAAGGAAAAAACAGAGAGGAGGAAAGAAATCTGGTAAGAAAAATTAAGATAGAGAGAGAAAAAAAAACATGGCAGGAGTCAACAAGAGATTAAAAAAAAAAAAAAAAACAGAATAGGAGAGAAAGTGAAAAATCAGGGATAAAACGGCCGAAGACAAAAACAATAGGACTGTGCGATGGAGATGTTATCTCAAAGCAAAAAAAAAATATATATATATATATATATATATATATATATATATATATATATATATATATATATATATATATGTATATATATATATATATATATATATATATATATATATATGATTTTTATGGAGTAAATTGAAATGTGAAAGAATGATTTCACGCATCGTCAGTCTATAAACTTCACACTTATTTTCATCTCCGCGCACACGAGCACCATTTTTGTTTTCTCTTGTCAATAAATTTTATACCTTCGTTTTACAGCCGTTTCCCGCCAGCATCGAATCATTTACCGGAACTTATTTTTTTTTGTTTTATACTCAGACATTTCTACAGAAAAAAAAACAAACAAAAAAAAAAAAACCCCAAAAACTTCAACTCTGATCTAACACAGCCGTTTTTAACGTTTGTCGTGTTAAGCAGGTCAGAGGGAATGGTCTGAAACAGAAAGAAAGATGTCATTTTCATCTTGAAAGCAAGTGTTCGGAGCATCAGTTCTCACGATCAGTTGAAGCATTTCTCCAGAGCACCGGGGAGCCTTTATCAGTCACTACCTCCCATCGGCTTTTAAAAAGAGCTATGTAAATATTATGGAGACGAAGTATTAATGAAACGACCCTATATGTATTGTTATCTAAGGTTTGTTTGTTTGTTTAAAACTTAACGACCCATCAATCAGCAAGAGATCATTTAAGGTGAAACAGTTGTTTTTTTTTTCTTTTTCTTTAAATAAGGTTGAAATGCTTTCAAAAAGACTTTCCCTTTCCTTTCCTTCTTTTTCAATGTCTTGCTTTTTTTTTTTTTTTTAAATTTCACTGTTTTCAGAGGTGCGTTGTTCTTTGAAAATTTCTCACCTGGCAAGTATCAAAGTTTTCCCTTTCATCATCAGACACCAAATTGGAATTATATTTTATTATATAGTCCAACTTTCCTAAGAAAGGTCAAGATCAAATTGGGGTTTGATTTTTCGAAAAGTTCTTTCAAGTTGTTCACGTTGTAAAATAAATTTCGAATATGTGCCACGTTACTGCAATCAAGCAGGAAGTGCTTTACAGTATAAGCCTCCTGGCATGCTATGCATTCAGGAGGATCTTCGTTTTTTTGAAGTAAGGAGTGAATAATGTGCGTGTGTCCTATGCGAATACGGGATAAAACCACTTCTTCTTTGCGTGATTTTCTGTGTTCAGTTGTTTCTTTAGAGAGGGTTTGATTTTAAATAATTTGTTTGTTTTGACAGTTGTTCCAAGCGTCTTGCCATTTCTTCAAAATAAAGTCATTTATTAGGGGTTTATAGTCAGTGTATGGAACCTTTATGTTACTTGTGTTAAGTTTGAGAGAGTTATCTAAGGAGCTTAGATTTAGTTTGACACAAGACCCACTGAGGGGTCAAAATGCAGGTGAAATGGACAAAAGTGGGTAGGATTGTAGAAATGAAGAGGTCCACATACAGACACGGGAACACACGCGCGTGAATGCATACACAGACACATGGACATGCACACACATAGACATGTACAATGAAAGCAGTACACGCACACGTACACATACGTACACATACAGACAGACACATTACACACACACGCACACAGAACAGTACAATGAAAACAGTTTACACACACACGCAAACACATACACGCAGACAGGCAGACAGTGAAAGCAGTCTACTTAAAATACGCATACAGACGCACGCACACATACACATAGACGGACTCAATGAAAGCAGTCCACAGAAATACGCAGTCGCAGGTACACATACAGAGAGACATACTGAAAGGATTCCATACACATACATGCATACAGACGCACGTACACATACAGACAGACACACTGAAGGGATTCCATACACATGCATGCATACAGACGCACATACACATACAGACAGACACACTGAAAGGATTCCATACACATACATGCATACAAACGCACGTACACATACAGAAAGACATACAGAAAGGATTCCATACACATACATGCATACAGACGCACGTACACATACACACAGACACACTGAAAGGATTCCATACACATACATGCATACAGACGCACGTACACATACAGACAGACACACTGCAAGGGATTCCAGACACATACATGCATACAGACGCACGTACACATACACACAGACACACTGAAAGGATTCCATACACATACAGACGCAAATACACATACAGACAGACACACTGAAAGGATTCCATACATACAAACAGACACGTACACATACAGACAGACATTCTGAAAGGATTCCATACACATACATGCATACAGACGCACGTACACATACAGACAGACACACTGAAAGGATTCCATACACATACATGCATACAGACGCACGTACACATACAGACAGACATTCTGAAAGGATTCCATACACATACATGCATACAGACGCACGTACACATACACACAGACACACTGAAAGGATTCCATACACATACATGCATACAGACGCACGTACATACAGACAGACACACTGAAAGGATTCCATACACACATGCATACAGACGCACGTACACATACACACAGACATTCTGAAAGGATTCCATACACATACATGCATACAGACGCACGTACACATACACACAGACACACTGAAAGGATTCCATGCAC
Source organism: Acanthosepion pharaonis (assembly GCA_903632075.3). NCBI lineage: Eukaryota > Metazoa > Mollusca > Cephalopoda > Sepiida > Sepiidae > Acanthosepion > Acanthosepion pharaonis. The sequence continues at coordinate 1,275,882 of CAHIKZ030005504.1, read as the reverse complement.
ATACATGCATACAGACGCACGTACACATACACACAGACACACTGAAAGGATTCCATACACATACATGCATACAAACATGCACAGACGCACGTACACATACACACAGACACACTGAAAGGATTCCATACACATACATGCATACAGACGCACGTACACATACAGACAGACACACTGAAAGGATTCCATACACATACATGCATACAGACGCACGTACACATACAGACAGACATTCTGAAAGGATTCCATACACATACATGCATACAGACGCACGTACACATACACACAGACACACTGAAAGGATTCCATACACATACATGCATACAGACGCACGTACACATACAGACAGACACACTGAAAGGATTCCATACACATACATGCATACAGACGCACGTACACATACACACAGACACACTGAAAGGATTCCATACACATACATGCATACAGACGCACGTACACATACACACAGACACACTGAAAGGATTCCATACACATACATGCATACAGACGCACGTACACATACAGACAGACATTCTGAAAGGATTCCATACACATACATGCATACAGACGCACGTACACATACACATACACACAGACACACTGAAAGCTGCCCAAACACACATATACAGACACACACACACACACACACACACACACACACACACACACACACACACACACACACACACACGGACAAACGCGGCTTGCCTATTCCATATCCTCTACAGACCAAACGTTTCGGTGCATCCTATGGATGTGATAATTAGTAAGTTTCCTGCCTACTTTTGTTTAATTAACCCTAGTGAGCTAGTACGGTGAAACTATTTCAGCCATTAGTGCACGGTGCCCGATTTCCTGAAGATGATGTTAAAATCCTCCAGCCCCAAGATTACCATCACCCAGCCAAGTTAAATTAGGCGTAAATAGCGAAGAGTTTACGGAAACTTTATGTAGTAATGGGTTTATTTTGATATAAACATTATTATTATTATTATTATTATTATTATTATTGTGCTGGTCAAACTCTATGCCTGCGTGCAGTGAGGATCCCCAGGCGAGGCTATGCCGATGGGCAGAGTCTCTTCTTGTGAAAAAAAAGCTATCCGACCCCGTTTTAGACGGGTCTACGGCGAATTTTTGGCCGAGCATACGGGATTGGATACTCCACATTAAATTCGGCCTTGTGCCACATCTGAGCGCGTGGGGCGGTCAGCAGTTATCTTGCAGTTGGAGATTCATTGGGGAATTCACTTGACACACTTCTAGCAGTTGACTACTTCTACGCGCCGCTGACGAATCTTATATGTGTTGTTCTTGTCCTAAGTATTATCGTTCATTACCAACCTTCGTTTGATTATTTTCTTCAGTAATCTTCCCTGGGTTACAACAGTTATATAGGAATAAATTGTCGCTACTGACACTTGAGTTTGAACATAGATCGCAAGTGAGCAAACACAGACGATACCATTATTGAATTAAGTAGATTAAGTGACCATACAGGAAAGACTATTGTCCTCATCTTTTATTACAACGTTTTGGCCGTTGTACGCTCCGGCCTTCTTCAGGTGGTTGGAATGTCGAACTGAAACCTTTATTTCGCTCACTGGGGTAGACTGTTCTAGTTCCACGTGCCATGTTTAATGGATGTCAGTTATCAGTTATCTCCTGTTAATTCCCCTCTCCAAGTTTTCCACTACCTTAAACATGACACGTAGAAATAGAACAGTCTACCCCAGTGAGCAAGATAAATGGTTTAGTTCGACATTCTAACCACCAGAAGAAGGCTGGAGCGTACAACGGCCGAAACGTTTTAATAAATATAGCGACAAAAATGAGGACAATAGTCCGAATAATGTAAATAGTTTACATAATACCTCATCTCAGAAATATAGACAGATACCCTGAAATCAATTTTAAATAAAATGTAATAAATTTTGTGTACATATGGATACAGGTAATGACGCTATTCATAAGCTCACGAGGATTTTTAAGTGGTGAAATTAGCTTTCACATAATAATAATGTATTATATCTTCTGTACGTGTACAGAGCCAATCGACTCAAGTATAAACACAACTAATATTTCTCTAGATACACACATATAACCCAATAAAGGTTTGCCTATAGACCCAGGTGTAAATGTAACCAATATTTACCTATAGACTCAAGTATAAACAGGACCAGTTTCTACCTATATTTTCAAGTATATTAAAAATAGATTGTGGCATTAAATGATCCAATTATGGCTGATATGCTGTAAAATCCACCAACCTAACCCATTACACTAAAATACCGGGTGTAACAGCAAAATTGTTCAATTTTAAATTAAGTTTGAACCGTTGTATCTGAGAAATGATTAAAGATATCATACTGGAATTCCTCGAAATTTTTATAAGCCTATTGGAATCTACTTAAAACTATAAGTATGTATAATTACTCTCTAATCTTAACAGAAGAATTGTGATGAAATAAATCATAAAGGAAATGACATTCATCATTAATTTTTCGTAGCGAAGTATCGGAAACCCGTAAAGTATTGTAATAAAGTTCATATATATATATAAATATATATATATATATATATATATATATATATATATATATATATATATTATCGCTTGCCAATGGAACGAGACCATGATTTTAAGTTTAAGTTTTATAATTAAATTTGTACATATAGATTCAGTTTTGAAACATGGAAATTTTTCTGTGTCGCGAATAATAATTATTAATATATATAATAATTATTAATATATATAATAATATAATATATATATATATATATATATATATATATATATATATATATATATATAATATAATATAATATAATATAATATAAACATTCATGGAATCAATTGGTTTTTGAAAGACCAAACTGAAATATTGCGACAAAAAAAAACAAAACAACAACAAAGAGAAAGAAAGTTACCTAAATGTTTTATATTTTCATTTTTTTTTCCATCTCCAGTTCAAAATATCGCTTTTTGAAGCAGTCGCTTCATGTTCTTGTTTCATGGCGTGCATTTAACCAGTTTTAACAAACAGCTACATATGTAAGATTTATCAGAAGCAGTGCGGCAATGGTTTTGATGATACTGAACTGGCGTCGAACGATCTTCTTGCACTTGGCTAAAACAGGACCTTATTTTCTCACCTCTTAAGAAAAAAATAATCCAATCGCATTGTGCCCATCGGTTAACTTGAGATAGAGCGCAATTAACACGAAATCCCACCCTTTTCGCCATCAGCACACAAAAACTCACACGCGTACACGCATAACACACACTCACACACACGTACACAGGCACACAAAAGTCAAAAGAAATGAAAACGTAACATGGGAGGGACCTCTCCATCTTTGTTACAACTCCGGGTGACTGTTAGAGACAGCTGGTGTCGGTGATTGTACATCAAAAGGCAATGATTGACTTTGTAATTAGTTTGGTTCAGAGTATTGGCTCCAGTCAGATATTCGACCCGAGGCCTTTGATAAATCGCTGTCCACCAAAAATGGTTACCAGTCGTTTGAATGATTTTAAACAAACACACACACACACACACACACACACACACACACACACACACACACACACACACACACACACACACATATATATATATATATATATAGTTTATGCAAATTTAGGTAATCCGTATGGGTAGACCTGAGGAGGATGATATCCAGAGAGCTCAATGTAAAATTCAGAGCAGATATGTTTGAATAAAGACAGACCACATTAAGATTCCATGTAATGAAAGCTTTCACCATAACCCCTTTAACAGGGTTCTGGATCATCAGACTTTACTTCCAAAAGCTGAAATGAAAAATGAAAAGAAATTCAAACGGAAGTAAAGTCTGATGATCCCGAACCCTGTTAAAGAGGTTATGGTGAAATAGCTTATTACATGGAATCTTAACGTGGTCTGTCTTTTATTCAATATATATATATATATATATATAGAGAGAGAGAGAAAACGGAATTTGTAAATAAAGTACAAAATTTGCTTTAATATCTTTAGAAAAGCATGACTCCACGTTTCCCTGCACTCTCTGTCATCGTCATATATTTCATCTAATTGATTCGATGATGCGATTACTTGAGTAAATCGCATTCACATAGCTACTTAAACTGATCTAGTCAATGAATGAATCTATCTGTCTATCTATCTATCTATCTATCTATGACAAATATGGATCGGAATCTGACAGAATGATAAGATAAAGAACGTTTCCCATTTTTTATCTATCTATCTATCTATCTATCTATCTATCTATCTATCTATCTGTTTACATCTATCTTAGTCAATCTGTTTACATCTATCTATCTATCTATCTATCTATCTATCTATCTATCTATCTATCCACGCGCAAATATATATGGGAGAATATAAGTTTTATATATCAGAGTATAGGTGGGTAACTGAATGATAAAATGTAATAATGTCCTCTGTAACGCTTTACAGCATTTAAAATGTTTTTTTTCTTGATAAATAATCTTTTAAATACCTCTTTTTGACAGAACCATGTGGTAGGTTTCGAAAATATACACGTCACTCAAGAGAAAAACATCGAGAGAAAACGATACTTGGGACGCTCAGGGTTAAATTTTACATTTCTGGCGTCGGATGCTCCCAGATATACAACCGGGATTATTTTTAGTTTTTTCACTGCTGTTTTTAAATAAAGTCACCGGAAATACACAGCTGAAACATCTAGGACTTTAATTAAAACAATATATGAACACAGATTTTTTACAAATCACCACACTCAGTGCATTCTTCATTCATTGTAAAGAATGTGGACATTATTTCAACATAAAGAATACCGTTTCACCTAAAAGAGAAAGCAATTTATTCAAGGGCTGAATTTACAGAAATGGCATTAATTTTCGGGTCTTCTTTTGCCTGGGTTCAAACAGTATTTCAGCTTTCTTAACAAAATTAATGCGATTAGAATGTGAGATAATTTAAAATCAAAAGTGATAATAAAAAAATCAGAACAGGTAAAAGGGGAATAAATTTACCTAGGCCGTACATGTAGACAAATCAAATGCTAGAAATGAAAAGCTTCAAAATTTCAATTTAAATCTACGTATCGTCAGAGATTCTCTCGAAGTTTGATTATAACCAAAATTTGTTTATATTTCGCTCCTTTTACTTACAGATATATGATTCTACCAATAGAAACATTATTTAGTCTGAAGAAGTCCTTTTTCAAGGAAGAAACGCGTTTTTCCATTTTGACATTCAATTACCCATATATATATATATATATATATATATATATATATATATATTTTTATTTTTTAAAAAATATTTTACATCGCTACATAAAAATTCCTAAGATTCGGAACTTAAAGTTAACTCGCCTGATGACAGAAGTATTTTAAGTACTGAAACATTGAAATTTTTAGTGGGCAGAATTAATTTCAACTTGGAACTAAATTCTAATCGGAATTATAGGTTAGGGGTTAGGGGTTTTAAATTGAGTTGAAATTAGTGCTGAGTTGAAATTAATTCCGAGTTGAAATTAGTTCTTAGTCGAAATTAGTTTTGTCACTTAAATTTTTATGTAGCGATTAAAATATTTTGCTCAACATTGTATCGAGCATATTTTTATAAAAAGTAAATGTTAAAGAAAGGTAGATTCTTAATCTGTTGTTCCTTCTCTTTATTTGTAAATATATATATTTAACCAAACATCCTTGAATGCTTGAATGAAATTATGCTGCCAATACATTTATATATATATATATATATATATATATATATATATATATATATATATATGTGTGTGTGTGTGTGTGTCTGTATGTATGTATGTATATATATATATATATTTTTATATAAGCACTACAGTCTAATATTTTGAGCTAACCACAGGTAATTTTTTATGACAAAAATAAAGCATTTTATGATTAAATTTTCCTCTCGTCAAAATATCCTCTTTTAGACTTGATTACTGCGGCACAAATTTTTGCTAATTAATTCCATTCTTTTTTTCAATGATTTTAAGAGCTCTGTTTCATTTTGGGGTTGCAAAAGGTTTCACTTTTCTTTTAAATTCATCTCATGCTAATTCTAAGGGTGGCTTCAAACTTTTGAACTGTAGTATATATAGTCAACGAAATTTGTATAAAAGAGAGATTGTTGTCCAAATACACAATTATTAAATTACCTAACCAGGCAACCAGCAAAGAAATTAACAATGCAGCAATCATAATGCAAACGTCGTATGTTGGCAAACACGTGAGTGTTAGCTATGCACCAATAATTTTCAGGGCTAATACTAGTTCAGTTTCGATACCCAGTTTCGAGTGATTCACTTGAAAATACCTAACCATAATGCACCATTGACCAACATATATAAATAGTCGCGCATGTCCTGAAGATTGCGTTACTATAAAAAAAAATCAGTTTTAATTAATATGGTTAAACTGAAAAATGTTTTACCGCACTAAGCAAGTATTATGAAAGAACTAATCGAATTTTGGTATATAACAATTTTACAGGAATCCCGCGATTATTGCGCATTCGAATAGTGCGCTAAAATTTATATATATATATATATATATATATATATATATATATATATATATATATATATATTAAGAAATGGACAAAGTCCGACAATTTATTTATTAAAGACATTTTTATGTTTAACGTTTAATGTTAAGGCCGGTAAATGTTATTTAATACTGTTTATTATAAACAGAGCATTTACTTAAATACTTGTATCTATAAAAAAAAAAAAAAAAAAAAAATGTCGTTAAACATTAAAATGTCTATAATAAAAATATATATATATATATATATATATATATATATATATATATATATATGCCCCATCTCGTTGGTTGAGCACTTTGGAAGCAATGGAATTTGTCGGCAGCTACTAATTAACGCTAAAAGCTCTTCGCTTTGAGCCATCTGGTAGCCGGGAATGCTCATATCTCGTATATTTTGTATTTACTCAACCTCCCCGGCCAACGAGGTCCGGTTGTGAAACAAGGTCGGTTTAATGTGGGGAGCCCGAGTGCGTACACCAGGTCAAGGAAGAAAAATTGCCCGGGCCCCTGCAAACGTCGGTTCGGCAGGCCTCGGTGCGTGCACCGATCCCCCTCTCCAGTGCAATGAGAAGGCGTGGCCTCAGGCAGCTGTTCTCCAGGGCCGGCACCTCTCAGTATAATTTTCCTCAGTTCCGACTCTGATGGAGTGCACTCTGCGCAAGCACAGAGACACAACTGAGAGATGATAAGTAATGTGTTACAAATCACTCGAAAGAGTCATTTACACATCATATCTCGTATATAACGTGTTAAAAATTCCCTTTTCCTCTGTCTGCTCTGAGAGACTCTGACATGGTAAATCAGTCGGGTTTCGATCCCGGCTTGAAGCAATCACATGTCTAAGCACAATGATGAGCTGCGATACAGCGAAACAGTCGGTCTATGGATGCCTCTTTCTCTCTCTCTCTCTCTCTATATATATATATGTATATAGATAGATAGTCGGGGATAGGCAGATGGGTGAAATGTACAGATAGCGAATACAGCGGATAGAATTACCCCCCGGGCTTGGCTTATCAGCCGTGACATCAATTATTTCGCCCAAACATCTTTATTTCCCGCAAAATAATACTCTCATCATAATTCATGTTTTTATTAATGTGAGAAGCCCAAGTGACACAGGAAAACCGTATTGTCTTATTTTTTACCCCCCCAACTTCTTTTTATTACTCTCGCTGTTTGACCAATTTCGTCGAGTCAGTCTTGCTGGCTTTGTAAATAATATCAAATCCCTTTTTTTATATACATATTTTACGTCTCGAGCGCCACTCAAGGTAGATTGCTGCTGAATGAAGTGTGTGATAAAAATGACAGAAGAGGTTAGATAACGACTTGAAGGATTAAGATTTTTGAGGTTGGGGAAGCATCAACTCAGGAGGCTTTTTCAAAATCTAGCACTTAATTTGGCGGGAAAAAATTTATTTCATACATATCGAACACGAGGGAAAAGTAGGCGTTTCTACTCCATTGATATAGTATGGAGGGTCATGTCTGTAAAGTTCTGAATTGGTGGAACTAAAGAATGTAGTTCATCGGAATATTTACCACTGAAATAGCTATAAAGTAGCCGTAAGCTTGAAATTGTTGCATCCGTGTGAAAGCGGTTGGAGTTTGAAGAAAATATACCCTTGTACAAATTAATTGAAATAAATAATTCCGTTATTATTTAATTTTTTTTTTTCGTATTTTGCCAATGAAACTTAACCCAGTGCTCATGTTAGTATTTCGTCTGTCCATTCCACGAATTTGTTCCTTGCAGATTCACCACAAATTCTAGATTGGATTTAAATCAGGAGAGTAATCGAGCCAGTCTATAGCAGTTTGATTTGCTCACTGGTAAAGCTTGCCAGTGTGTTCGTGCAGCGTTACAATTTTCGTACGTTTCTTTGAAGTAACGTCCATCGCAGACAACTAGCCGGAAGACAACTAATCGACAGTCGGGACAATAGTGTTTGCGCGTGATGAAAATTTGATGCAATCACAGATGACGCAATATTTTTCAAGGCCATACAAATTTCATCATACACCTCGAAGATTCATATTGCTGCATACTGCTGCAAATGACCTAATCTGAGGAAAAAATAGAAATCGACAACACCCCGTCACTTGAGTGGGTTTAAACCTGACCTTTGTTGTTTCAATTAATTTGCATAAGGATGTATTTCTCCCACCCTTCAAGACCGAGTAAAGGGTTTTGAGCTCTATCAAGGCTGTAAAGAAGACTGAGCAGATGTAGACCAGATACGGAAGCAAGAACCTATTTTGTTCTCCAAACTGTTACAGCAGAAAGTCAACTATTTAGGGACCGATTGCTTTGAAATGTATCGTTTCTTTAACGCTCCATATCTGATACGATTAAGTCCATTTACTACACTCAACTATCCATACAATACCCCACATATATTTGTATATTTGGTTTGTAACTTTTGCTTTTAATAAAGTAAACATATTAAATAACAAGTGAATCCTGCTGTGATGGGAAGGCCTGAACTAGAGATAACCAGACAACTGATAAATTTATTAAGCTAGAAGTCTTCTACTTGAATAGCATGATAAAATTAACGTGTAATGACTAAGTTAAAAAGTGTAGACAAAGAGTGACTTTTTCATTTTCGGAAAAGGGCGACACCTCGATCGATAATGAAGAGCGACATTTTGAAATTGATCCAGAGAGATATGGCGTAAACACAATCTTGGGAAGAAAGCCAAGGAACGGTCGCTTGATCTTAGGCAGAAGGCCAAGCAGTGACAGTTTGGTTTTAGGTAAAGAGTCAAGAAGTATCCGATATACTAGGTAGGGAGTCAATGTGTGACATCTTGTCATTAGACAGAGAGCCAAGGAGTGCTATCTTGAATTTAGGCAGAGATTCGGTCATTGAACTCTTGATCTTAGACAGAGAAACAGGAAAGGACCACGGAGAGAGCCAAGAGGTCACACCCTGATCTTAGGCAGAGGGAAAAGGGGTGACATATTAGGCAGAGGGAAATGTGTCGGCATTTTAATTTTAAGGAAGAAGGCTAGGCATGGACATCTTGATCTTAGGCAAATAGTTATAGAGCGGCCTCTTGCTCTTAGGCAAAGAGCAAGTGAACGGCCTCTTGAACTTAGGACGTGTACCAAGGAACGAACACTTTATCGTAGGAAGAGTGACAAGGAATGAATACTTTATTTTATGAAAAGTCACAAGGAACGAACATCTTGTCTTAGGAAGAGTCACAAGGAACGAACACTTTATCGAAGGAAGAGTAACAAGGACCGAATACTTTATTTTAGGAGTACCAAGGAACGAACACTTTATCTTATGAAGAGTCACAAGGAACGAACACCTTGTCTTAGGAAGAGTCACAAGGAACGGACACCTTATCTTAAGAAGAGTGACAAGGAATGAGCACTTTATCTTAGGAAGAGTCACAAGGAAAGAACATATTGTCTTAGGAAGAGCCACAAGGAACAGACACCTTATCTTAAGAAGAATGACAAGGAATGAACACTTTATCTTAGGAAGCAAGGAACAAACGTTTTATCTTAGGCAGAGACCCAAAGATTAGCTTCTTGGTCTTAGGCAGAGAACCATGAAACAATCTCTTCATCTTAGGTAAAAAGACAGGGAGCTCCGTTAGTTGGCCAAAAAAACGATATCTCGATCTACAGAAAACGTCTTGAGATTTTATTCAGTGCCAGGAAATGACCACTAGATCTTAGGAAGACGACCTAAAAGCCGTCTTTTGGTTTTATCCAAGGAGCATCCCCTTGATCTTAGGTAGAAAACTAAGGAATGATTTCTTGATCTTAGACAGAGGACCTGGGGACTACATCTTACTCTTAGGCGGAGGCCACAGATATAATACAATGCTAGTAAGATGTGAAACTCTATATATAAATAATGCCATTATGATTTCTATGCATATTTATATATATTTGAAAAATCATATATTTTCTAATAATGAGTTAAGAAAATGTCACCTTTTCTTTAACATGTTAATAAAATTGTTTATTGCGTTTTAAGTTCATTTCTCTTCTGTGCAAACTTGGTATTTATTATTTTATTGTACCTTTTCTCTGTTGGATTTAATGTAGTTCAGTTATACCATACTGTAAAGAAATAATAAATTTAGGCACATAACATTTGTTTTATTTCCTTGGTTCTTTATGTATTTCTTATTGGCCCGATGAGAGGGAAATCGACACAGACTTCCATCTTGATGTGACTTTTTTCTACTTCTCTTCATTTCATATAACCTCTACCAATTGTGTATGTCTTCATCCATTGCCACAATTTTCCTAGCTTCTGAATGGTTTTATTTTGTCCAGTTTAGGAAGGGTCCCGAATATCCCGTAATATATGCTGTCTATATATCTAAATTTTTATAATATTTTTCTACTTAGACTTATATTAAAAATATTTCTTTTTTTTAGATATTCTTTCCTTGTTTGCTTCTTTTTTTGTTTTAAAAAATCTTCTTTAAATATTTTTTAGAGATCTCTTTAGTTCAATTTCAGTGTTAAGTAGTTGATTCCTGTTTTCCAATATCCATCTTTGACGTTGCACATTTCTCGATTCTTACCGTCATTGAGTTATTCCTTCTGTTACTGTAACAATGGAATATCTCATTGTCTTAACTAGGAGAGATAAGGATGTGAAACCGATAAAATCACATTTAATTTATATTATATCAGAGATTTGTCTTGGTTCATATGCGAAGGGATCATCATAACAAGAAAACGAAGACATATCCCCCACCCAGATTGTTTCGAAAGTAATGATACTATTTTAAAAGCTCAAAAAGGCATCCACATGCAACAAGAATGGGTGGTAATGAACAAGAATGCACTGCAACTTGAAATTTTTTCAATTTTTTTCATATCATTATAGATTAAACTCTAGACATCACTAATATTAACTTAAAACATTATTCAATTTTATACAAGTTAATAGGTAGTCCAGTAAATGCATTGTAAATTGATCCCCCATGAAAACTAAAACAAATATACTAATAAAACATGAATCTTTTAAAATTAAAAAAAAAACAACATATTTTGTTTAAAATTCATAATCTGGTGTTTCGTAACCGATAGTAACAGACAATTAGGACTACACAGCTTTTAAAAAGTTAGTATTTCATTTCGGAGATGAGTGATTGTCAATATTCTTGTATTATTTCGAAATATTCTTCTCATCTTCGCTTGTATAGATGTTATTATAGACACAACGTTTCGACCAAGTACCATCTGACCATCATCAGGTGTCCATTTATTGGCTGATATAGGATATATGTTGTGTCTATAATAACATTTATATCAACCAAGATGAGAACTATAGTTCAAAATAGACTTTGTATTTCATTTCGGAGATGAGTAATTGTCAATATTCTTGCATTATTTCGAAATATTCTTCTCATCTTCGCTTGTATAGATGTTATTATAGACACAACGTTTCGACCAAGTACCATCTGGCCATCATCAGGTGTCCATTTATTGGCTGATATAGCATATGTGTTGTGTCTACAGTTCTTAGTTGATATAAATATCATTATAGACACAACGTTTCGACCAAGTACGTACCCTTAGTGGACGGTGGCATAGTGGATATATGAATTGGTTAGAATCGAAGACAAACCCTTTCTAATTTAGTATTTCATTTCTGAGATATGTAATTTTCAGTATTCTTGTATTATTCCGAGACATTTTTCGCATTTTTGTTGATATATATGTTATTATAGACACAACGTTTCGACCATGTACTCTCTGGTCATCATCAGGTGTACATTGATATCCCATGACATGATATCTGATCATGACAAAGGGATACTTGTTCGAAACATAGTGTCGATAATTCTATATTAAAAAAGGAGAGAAAAATAGTTTCACATAATACACAAATAATAACTTTGAAAAAGTTTAGTATTTTTATATTCGTGATATCTATAAGAATATGAAAAAAACAACAAAAAAAAAAAACATTGAAAATGGCCTAGCGTCTTTTGTGCAACTTCACGCAAAAAATTGTTTGGTAAGAACATTTAGCAACGGCAAGAGCTGATAATGCAATTAATACTTTGAAATGTTATTCAATAAAACTGGGATGCTGGACGAAGTATTTATGTCAACATCGAAAGAAAATCGATCTAAAGTCTTGCTGTCAGTGGAATATGGAAGCTTTTGTCTCTTACAAGTGGATCTTAGAATGAAAGAAAAAAAAATTGCATCAAATCTCTCTTCTGAGGAACGGGAAATGTGTGACTTTACACGAAACACGCCCTGGTTTTGTTACCTTAGTCCTTGATTCTCCAGAAAAAAACAATTCAAGTCCCACGTTCAGTAAAATAAACACCAGAGTCGAACAAATTGTTAAGCTGGAGGGTATATTTTATCCGAATTCTTTTCAATCAATCGGCATAGCAATTTGAAGATTTCTATTTACTCGGATCATGGAAACTCTTAAAAAAACAACATTACCATTCTTTAAAAGGAAGGAAACTATCAATTAAGCACGATCAGAGTTCTTTGATTTGTTCTATTTTCAACAATTTCTCTAAAGATATGAGTTTATCTTAAGAAATAACCGCCTTTAAGCTTAACATATTTATTGATTTTTGTCTCAAAGCAACAACATTTTAATCGATTTTTTTATTATATTAGTTTATATTTGAACGTACAGAAAGTATAATTATATTTTAAAAAATGATATAAAAACAAATTAAGTTTAATTTATTTGAATATATTTATCAAAATTAAAATTCCTTTCATTTTTAACAATTGCAGCCCAACAAGAAGGCGAATATTCGATAACATGCTTTAAAATAAAAAGCTGGGTGGATGATGGAAAAACGCTTTCTAAAATTCATCAAACATTTTGTGAAGTATATATGTCGCACAAAGTAACTGTCATGTTCTATCCTGTTTGACAACCAAGAAAATGATGTCGCTATATTCTATTTCTCGCTTCGCTATTCCAATTAGTTTCAGACATTTGACAGAACATTTTAAATTGATTGATTCGTTTTTTACGGTTTATCAACCCTTTAAAGGTTATTTAAAGCCAGAAAATATTTTTAGATTGTTAGAAATTTTTTTGATAATAATGGTTTAGCTATGTCTTACTAATTAACCTATAGTTTGGAGAGAATAAGTTACGTTTTTCTTTCCGCTCCTAAGGGAATATAACCTCCCCAACTGGAATTAGAACTTGGCTCTTTGATTAACAATTCCGAGCCATTATTCACACATCCACGCTAATATATCACCTGGTATTCCCAAAGGTAGATAATGCCTAGGCTCGACGTTGCTTAACTTCGGTGATCTACAGGAACTAATGTTTCAACGTGATGTGGCCATAAACCAGAACCGTCTTTGATCTAAGCATACAGATGATAAATAATCCTGGTAAGTAAATGAGAATATATCATCAATTTTGAAAGTTTGTTGGTTACAAGCTGCTGTTCTGTGCAAATATTACAAATATTTAAGGTCTTCAAAATGTTCATTTTTAAGATGAAACATTGTACACTTTTATATAGGAATAGTGTCCTGCTTTGAACATAGATCGCCAGTGAGCAAACACGGGCGATCCCATTATTGAATTAAGTAGACCACGTGACCATAGAGGAAACGCATATATACAAAGTAGCTGATCACTAACGATCGTCATTTCTATTCTATCCTCTATTACTATTCTGATCACCATTTCTAGTCTATCTTCTATTACTATACGGACCGCCATTTTCAAGTACTATTAGGGCGAATGATATTCGAATGCATCTGACACCAGTATTGTTCAACGGCGTTACAATAGTTGTATCTGCGATTACAAAGTCTCTACTACGAAAGTGACAACGAGGGTTCGTTGACATTATAAAAGTGTCGAGTGTTCGTTGACATCACAATACTTTCTTTATTGAAACACCTTTAAATGTAAACCAATGACTAAATTCAGTTTTATGAGATAATTTTCGGTCTAGAATACTATGATCTTCTTGCAAGGGATATAAAGTAGTTTATTAATAAGAGCCTGTGATCGTTAATAATAATTCGTCGTTGTCGCCCTTTGTCAACATTACAGTCTCGGTAGATAATTGATTGCCCTTGCTCGATTCTAAGACTCTCATACAGCGTCTCATGTGGCTACAATATCCAATGTACGAGACAAGTACGGCCACAGATGTTGCATGTACCGGCCTGTTCCAATCTTGCCGATGAAGTGATGGTGTAACGGTTACTATGACGTGACGTATTTATATTAACGCAAAATACCACAAAATATGAAAAATAAACATTCAACAAGAAAAGTTGCATAAGTAAATGGAATTTATATAAACATAACAACAATTGTACAAAACAAATCAGTTGCGTTTGAAACGCTGAAATTTACTTGTCCTTGGAATTTTGAGAGGAAAATGTTCCTGTTGATAAACTGTGATGTTTATTAAAAAATGTGTGAGTTTGGAGAACTTTAGTAAGATGTATTGTACACTTGTAAGAGAATTAAACAGTTTCTTACTAACAATTTTAAGTGTTTCTGTAGTTGAAAGTTCAACGTTTAAATATAGCAAGAGTTATTTACCTTTCATGCGGAGGGATTAGCTTGTCTGAATATATTTTTGATCACATGGATATTTTTACACTATTTACATTATTCTGACTATTGTACTCATCTTTGTTGCCATATTTATTACAACGTTTCGGCTGTTGTACGCTCCGGCCTTCTTCTGATGGTTGGCATGTCAAACTGAACCCTTTATTTCGCTCACTGGGGTAGACTGTTCTAGTTCCACATGCCATGTCTAATGGATGTCAGTTATCAGTTATCTCCTGTTAATTCCCCTCTCCAAGTTTTCCACCGCATTAACCAGGTATTAAACTCACACTCTTTGGGTCCTGTCACTGGATCTAACGCCTTTATTCACTGTTCCATGTGTCCTTGAGGACACCTGACCTTCCAAACACCTGAAGAAGGCCGAAGCATACAACGGCCGAAACGTAATAAATATGGCGATAAAGATGAGGGCAATAATCCGAATAATGTAAATAGTGTACATAATACCTCATCTCAGAAATATAGACAGATGGATATTTTTAGTTTGGCTGCGTGATTAACATAAAACAATTTTTGTTGTGATAAACATCATTTTAACAATTTGCAACTCATTTTAAATTACCAGAGTTAATTTATTCTTCAGTTTTGTATATTGTTGATATAAAAATGTTTTGTTATTTCTAGAAAACATATTGTTGTTTTATATTTTGGTTTTGACAGCCATGCAAATAATCTAAATGTTTGTGGAGATGTTAATTTTGTTCACGCATCCAAACTAAAAATATCCTTCTGATCAAAAATATATTCAAGCAAACTAATCACTCCGCAACAAATTGGTGAGCCCGACGTGATTCATGTGCCTTTCTGTTTGTTGATATTTTCTCCTTGATTTCTTGGTCTCTCTGTGTTGAGTTAAGGTGGTCTCATATATCAGTAGCACAATGCGGATTAACTGCTACCAGTGACATCGGTGTTTTTCAAGATGACAGGGTTGATATTAAACGATATCAGGTCTTGTTTATAAAAGTAAATTTTTCTTTTCTGATTGAAGGTTCTGCGTCGAGAATGTCGTTAGTAATTCTTTTGTTGTCCATCCTTTGGTCATGGCACAAGCAGCGAACACGTCATTGTCTCAGAAATTAGTATAGACTAGGAAACTGTGATATTTCAACGATTGAGGTGTGTGCAATTGTGTCCTTTCACGTGATGCCAAGCTTGTTTTTAAGAAGCGCAAGTGTTTAAGTGTTTCTTTTGATGTACATACGAGGTCCGGGCCTTAATAACATGTAAACACTTGACAGAAACTCTGTATTCTTGTATATTTGTGCAGTATGAGATTTTGCTATTGTCTCAGACTTAGCTGTGGGTTGAGTCAGCAGCCATTTTTCCTATGCGGTTTTCTAAAGCATTACCAAGTGAAAAGATGTTTGCGATCGTGGACCACTTTATAATAATTATGTTTCGACAAATAAACTTAATTTTGGAAACAGTTGAACAGGCTTTTAATTTTCTCTCCCAAATTGCTACATTATTTCCAGTTAACCGAACAGAAACTAAAACATGACAAGTGACCTATATTTAGAAAAAAAAAGGAGAATTTTTATTTATAAGCGCTATTCTTTTTTGTGTGGTGTTTTTTCTACGCGCTTTCGTTTCATTGCCTCTCGCGCTTTTTCGTGCGTTCACCTAAAAAGAAGAAAAAAAAAAGCCGATATTGTCCGACCATCAATCACTGATCCCTGTTTGGGTTGTCTTGTTCATCTTTAACAGTGAAACAAACGGAGGGAGAACGCAAGTAGCCGAAACCCATTGGCTTTTAACTCTTTGTATTCGCTGTACGAAGTCAACAGAAACAAACTCGAACTTGCCGCAGACGTATGGTGATTAATATGTCAGCCGTTAAAAATAAAAGCCAGCCAAGACAGCTACATTTCAGTAACGGCTAAAATGTGGTTTAATACCTTAAATGCCTACTACATATTTTTTTATGGTGGATATGAACATTTTCAAAAAAATAACATTTTCTGTTTAAACATTTCTTGGGTTAAAATTGAATGAATTAGTCTATAATAGATATATTGATGATTGTAGAAAGTAAAAACGTTAACTAAAATTTCGATTAAATCGCCCTAAAAATGGATTAAATTTTAATAAAAGTTATACCGTTAGAAAGAAGGAAAATTGGGAAAATTTAGAATGAAAATGTTTCCACCCAGTATTTTTCATATTCAGAAGGAAATATTTTAATTCAATATAGAACTCAAAATTGGTCGCTGTATTTAAGTATTGCATTAATATATAGGCTTACCTTTTAAAAGTTCAACGATAATTCTTCTACCGCCTCTTAATTTAAAGAAAATTTGATGTACGTAGGTCCTTACTTTCCGTACACTTTCCGTAGAAACACTTATTTTTATTTCGCTGGACTTCGCAATTAATTTCATTTATTCTTAAATTTAGTTCCAAGTTATAAAAATTGTTATCGTACAAAAAAATTCGTCTAAAAAAAAATCACGTAAAAAATCGTCGAAAACAATTGCAGAAATGAAAACTTTGGAATCCAAAATTTCAAGATTGCATATCCGGACCCGACCCAGAATGTTTTGAATTTGCTAATGGAGTCAAAATGGTAGTATATGTTAGTCTACGACCTCTAGGGGTAAAATTGAAAAAGTGTGACACACTGACATTCGCATTTATTATATATATTATGCGTGTGTGTGTATAAATTTCAATAAAGACAACGGACAAGGTACTGCGATTACGCCGTTTATTTCATTTTTCCTGTGTTCGTAACATTTTTATAAAAGAAATCTACAGAGTCATCCTTGTTGGTAGCGAATAGAATAGCCGAAAGCGCTCGGACATGCAGAACATTTGTATAATTTTGACATACTCTGTGTCGAGAAAAGAATACAAAATTGTAAAAAACAAGAAAAATTCAATAAAAATCTTACTCAAAGTAACTTCAATATAAGTTTTCAATGAAAAAGAGAAATCGCCGTCCAAATACACAATTTTATATATATATTTATTAAAGACATTTTTTATGTTTAACTTTGTTATTTATAGATACAAGTATTTAAGCAAATGCTCTGTTTATGATAAACAGTATTAAATAACATTTACCGGCCTGAATGTCCGAGAAATTTTCATAGAAAATATTCGTTCTTTGACAGGATTCGAACCTGCATCCTATTTTCGGTAGATTATAAGCAGTAAAATCGACCTTGTCTACCGAAAGGTTCTTTGTAGCCCAGAGGTAAGGCACGTCAGCGTAAATGACGGTTCCGTATAGGATGCAGGTTCGAATCCTGTCAAAGAACGAATATTTTCTATGAAAATTTCTCGGACATTCAGGCCAGTAAATGTTATTTAATACTGTTTATCATAAACAGAGCATTTGCTTAAATACTTGTATCTATAAATAACAACGTTAAACATAAAAAATGTCTTTAATAAATAAATCGTCGGACTTTGTCCATTTCTTAATATATATATATATGTGTGTATTTAGGCAGCAATCCTTCTTTCATGCACATTTCATTGAAAACAACAGACAAGGTGCTTTTATTTATTTTTATACAATTTCTCATGTGATCTAATAATTTTTTTTTCTTTTCGGATGATAAATTATATAAAAACTGTCCGAATGATCTTTCATTCCGAACATTTTCTGCTATACATTTAGCCATTTTCAATGATTAAATATTTTAATAAGAAATAATTTGTTGTATGCATGTTTTATAAAATGTTTTCATTTTTCAAAACACGGTCAAAATATTGTGTCCATGTTCAAAGTTAATATTATTAAGTGTTGTTTTTTGTTTTTTTTATTAATAAGGCTTCCATTATTTTTAGCCCTTTTTTATGTAGATGATGCTATTATATTAGTGTTGTCAACAAGTGTGTTACGAATAGTGTCTAATAGTGTCCGGTAGGTTTACATGAATATTTAAATGAGATCTAATTGAGATATGGGCAGAAAGGTATAGAGTGAGTCTGCGTGTCAAACATGTTGTACTGTGGCCTATATTTGAACATGGACACAATATTTTGACCGTGTTTTAATAAAAGAAAACATTTTATAAAACATACATACAACAAACTATTCCTTATTTTAACAGTTAAAATATACTACTTGAAAATGGCTAAATGTATAGCCGAAAGCGCTGGGATAAAAGAACATTCGGACAGTTTTTATATAATTTATCACCCGAAAAGAGAAAATTATTAGATCACATGAGAAATTGTATAAAAAACTAAATAAAAACACCTTCTCTGTTGTTTTCAATGAAATATATATATAATATATGTATGTATAAAGGCAAGTTCTTAGACACCATAAACAAAGTGTTCAATGTTGGTACATGAAATATACAGAAAGAGAACACATAAAAATATATAAGGTAAAAAAACAGTTGTTATATTTTACTTTTATCCTCCACTCGAAGCTTCATGTAGGCGTAGAGTTGGTCATTATTATAGTTGCACTCTTTCTCTCTCTCTCTCTCTCTCTCTACACACACACACACACACACACACACATATATATATATATATATATATATATATATGTGTGTGTGTGTGTGTATAAACAAACAAACACAGATGTTCATACACGCAATGTGTGATGCGACGCATGCGTAAACATATTTACTGACCGCACACATACTTTCCCGCGAAAAACTGGTCACGTCAGCACTCGCTTGGTTTTTAGTTGTGGTATTATTATTATTTTTTCTTTCTTTCTTCTATGTTTTTCTATCTATTTATTTATTTCCTCCGCCGAATTCACATTCCTTCTTTTAAAATAAGCAGATGTTGTGGGCAATCACTGTTTTAATTATTCATCTATTTATTTTAATATCTTTTTTTGCCTTGTTTTTTCTTCCTTTTTGTTCATCAATTTAAATTGTTTCCCTTTTTATCCAATTTTCTTTTTACTCCTTTTCGCTTTAGTTCATTTAATTTGATTGTTTTCTTCTACAACCGACTTGCCTTAATCTATTGATGTGTGTGTATGAATGCTCGTAAGTACAACAGTAAGCCCATAGCTTTATTGTAAAAAAACAAAACAAAACAAAACACCACACCAAAACAAACGTTTATTTGGCTCAATAAATATTTATTTTTTAATATAGTTTTCTTCTTCGTCAATGCACCTAATTTAGCGGGAGAATATTAATCACATAGATCAAACATTATTTAGCGAAAAATCTAGATAATGATTCAACGAATAACTACGTATCGAGGTACGGATTTAGTGATTCACCTGGTAAAGTTCGTGTGTGTTCCACTGGATTTTGCACATCTTCGGCTTTGTTCTATATGAAGCTAAGTTTAATAAAAGCATAAAATAGGCATTTTATTAAAAGATAGAGTAAATCTCTTTCGTTGAAAATGAAGAAGAATATCCTCAATTCCGTACAAAAAAGAATATCCTCAATTCCGTACAAAAAAGAATATCCTCAATTCTGTACAGGAGAAGAAGTACATTCTCAATTCCGTACAGAAAAAGAATATCCTCAATTCCGTACAAAAAATCCTCAATTCCGTACAGAAGAAGAAGAATATCCTCAATTACGTACAAAAAAGAATATCCTCAATTCCGTACAGGAGAAGAAGCATATCCTCAATTCCGCACAAAAAAACGATTATCCTCAATTCCGTACAGAAGAAGAGGAATATCGCCAATTCCGCACAAAAGAAGAAGAATATCCTCAATTCCGTACAAAAGGAGAGTATTCTCAATTTCGTGCAGTTCAAGAAGAATATTTTCAATTCCGTACAAAAAAAGAAGAATATCCTCAATTCCGTACAAAAAAGAATATCCACAATTCCGTACAGAAGTAGAAGAAGAATATCCTCAATTCCGTACAAAAGAAGAGTATTCTCAATTCCGTACAGAGGAAGATATCCTCAATTCCGCACAAAAAAATGAATATCTTCAATTCCGTACAGGAGAAGAATATCCTCAATTCCGTACAAAATCCTCAATTCCGTACATAAACCTCAATTCCGTACAGAAGGAGAAGAATATCCTCAATTACGTACAAAAAAGTATATCCTCAATTCCGTACAGGAGAAGAAGAAGGTCCTCAATTCCGCACAAAAGAAGAATATCCTCAATTCCGTACAGAAGAAGAGGAATATTCTCAATTCTGTACAAAATAACAAGAATATCCTCAATTCCGTACAAAAGAAGAGTATTCTCAATTTCGTGCAGCACAAGAAGAATATCCTCAATTCCGGGCAAAAAAGAATATCCACAATTTCGTACAGAAGAATAATAATAATATCCTCAATTCCGTACAAAAGAAGAAGAATATCCTCAATTCCGTACAAAATGAGAGTATTCTCAATTCCGTACAAAAGGAGAATATCCTCAATTCCGTACAGGTTTCCATATTTAAATCAAATATCTACAACAAACAGAATCTCCGAATTGGAAATAAAGTCCTTTCGAATTTTCTGACATGAATTAGTCTGCTGTGTTTACCAAATATATGTGGGTTGCTTTAGTAGTAACTGGCGCTAGGTACAGATATTCAATCAAACATTAAAAATAAAAATGACAGCTAAGAAGACATCGGGAGAAGTTAAATGAAATTTTCATTTTCTAGAAAGAAAGCACACTAACAAAATGTAGGAATGTGTTACATGCCTTCTCCCCGATTCGGAAAAGGAGAGCTGGCGGATGTTACGCACAATTCATGTTGCGAGACTTGTGTTTACCCATGTTTCCAGCAAGCACGACGCAACGATTAGCCGAGAACACTCCTGTATCTAAAAAAAGCGTAACTGATTGGCCGTTTATGATCACATGACAGAAAAAGCGAAGTTGATTAACATTTGCGAAGAGAAGAAAAGTTATCCCAAAGTTTCTTATTCTTCCATACGTAAATTTACATGTACTTTTTGAGTATTTTATGGTTTTTAAATGTATTTTTATGAGTATTTTATGATTTTACATGTACTTTTATGAGTATTTTATGATTTTACATGTAATTTTTTATGGTTAAATGTACTTTTGTGAGCGTTTTATGGTTTTAAAATGTACTTTTTATTTTATCTTTTTACATGTACTTTTTTGAGTATAAAAATATTATTATATTTCATCATTTTACGTGAATTTTTTTAGTATTTTCTGCTTTTTAAATATACTTTTGAGTATTTTATGGTTTTTAAATATACACTTTTGAGTAGTTTCTGATTTTACATGTATTTTTTGTATTTTAGAATTTTACATATACTATTTTGAGTATTTTATGATTTTAGATATACCTTTTTCAGTATTTAAAGTTTTTAAATGTACTTTTATGAGTATTTCATACTTTTTACATTTATTTTTAAGGGTATTTTGTCTTTTTTACATGTACTTTTGGGGTATTTTATGATGTTTTATATAATTCTTTGAGTATTATAATGGTTTTAAACGTACTATCATGAACACTTCATCTTTTTCACATGTATTTTTACGAGTATTTCATCCTTTTTACATGTACTTACATATGTATTTTATCCGGATGCTACTTATATTCGAATTCTCAATATTTCATTTGAAGATCGGAGAATCTCTAAACCAAACAATCGTGATAAAACCAGGACACAGCAGATATAAAACTTATTCCAGGGCCTAAAGGATCTTGAAAAATTTATATGGTTGACTCATAAGTATTTTGAGCTTTCGGGAACCACTTGTAATGAAGAATGTTTCATCCAAGCTAACAAAAAAGCTAAGAGAAAGGCAACATTGATATCTTATTGTTTGGTGAGCAGTTGACAAAACATTACGTAAGTTGAGTGAGAAATTGTGGAGCAACATGATTTGTGAGTAACATCCACTAGCTTTTCTTTTCAGAATCGGGGAGAAGGCATGTAACATATTTACAGTTTGTTAGCGTGTTTTTTTTTCTAGAAAATAAAAATTTCCTTAAATATATCAACCGATTATTAACTTTTTCGATTGTTACGAAACATATTGATGCAGATACGTTTTTCTAATAAAAAAAAAAGACGGATTTAAGAGTTCGTCGAAATTTTTTCAGATCTAAATCTGGAATATTATTAAAATAGAATCGAATGCTGCTTGATAATTGGCATGAAGTCGTTGCAAATAATGGTGACCTGATTAAGATGTAATTTGCACTTTATTCCTTAGAAGAATAAAGTTGTTAAGCAAAAATGGTAATTAATTATGACTCAACCTCATAAATGCATTTCTTTCTCGTGTAAAATGTGAAAAATCATAAAACACTTGAAAAACGTGGATAAAAACGTTGGTTAAATCCAGTGACTAGACCCAAAGAGTTGTGAGTTCAATACCAGGTCACAGCAAGGATGAACCAAAAAACTTGAAGAGTTGAGTTAAAGGAAAATAACTGAGACATCCAGAAGAGGTATGACACGTGGAACTAGAACAATCTACCTGGGTGGATGAAATAAAGGGTTCGGTTCGAAATTCCAAACACCTGAAAAAGGCCGGAGCGTACAACGGCCGAAACGTTGTAATAAATATGACGACAAAGATGAGGACAATAGTCCGAATAATGTAAATAGTGTGCATAATATCTCATCTCAGAAATATAGACAGGTACTAAAAGGCCGAAACGTTGTAATAAATATGGCGACAAAGATGAGGACAATAGTCCGAATAATGTAAATAGTATACATAATAGCTCATCTCAGAAGTATACACAGATACTGAAGGGCCGAAACGTAGTAATAAATATGGCGATAAAGATGAGGACAATAGTCCGAATAATGTAAATGGTATACATAATATCTTATCTCAGAAATATACACAGATACTGAAGGGCCAAAACGTAATAAATATGACGACAAAGATGAGGATAATAGTCCGAATAATGTAAATAGTGTACATAATACCTCATCTCAGAAATATAGACAGATACTGACCTAGATTTGTTTTATTCATAACCAATTCCTAGGGCAAACGAAGGATGTGATTTTTTTGTTGTTGTCTCTACTTAATTAAACAAAAAACAACGATGAGCAACAACAACAACAAGAAAACTAAAATGGACAAAACTCTTCGGAGCATATGACGTGTGCTTGTTAGAACTATTTTTTGATTTTCTTAAAGAGATGGCGATTTTTCTGCTGAATTCCTTCCATTTTTCTTTTTCTTCTTTTCTTCTTCTGCTTTTTCTTCTTCTTTTACTTCTTTTTCTTCTTTTTTTCTTCTGCTTTTTCTTCTTCTTTTACTTCTTTTTCTTCTTTTTTCCTCTTTTTTCTTCTTTTTTCCTCTTTTTTCTTCTTTTACTTCTTTTTCTTCTTTTTTCTTCTTTTACTTTTTCTTTTTCTTCTTCTTTTTCTTCTTCATATTATTATTATTATTATGCCGCTGCTGCTGATGATGATGATGATAAACATATCTGAATATCGATTTATTCGTAAACAATTTGGCAATAGCTGTTTTTACATTGAAATATACTGACTTAACTACTAAATAATCGTCCTGTACGTCATTTCTCCATAGGCACACACGCCTTTCCTTCCTTCCTTCCTTCTTTCCTTCCTTCCTTCCTTCTTTCGAGCTTGGAGTCCGGAAATGTCAGCTCGGAATTGAATCAATCTTGACGAGGTTTTCAATGGTATTTCCGAATCGTATCAACAACCACTCGAAATAAATACATAATTTATTCTTTTCACTGTTCGCCAAAAGCGACTAGATTCAAAAGTAACTGCCAAGTAGATAGCACTTGTGAAATTCTTTAGTCGAAAAAGCTAAAAAGAAAGTCAAAAGTGATATCTTATTGTTTGGTAAGCAGTTGACAAAGCATTACGTAATGCGCTAAATACCCTTGAGTAGGAAATTGTGGAGGAAATATTTATGAATAGAAATTAAGACATCAAATTTCACGACAAGCCCAAGTATTAATTACAATAGAAATCTCTTTCTCGTAAAGATAGTTTTATGGTTGTAATATTGCCGCGTCCAGGGTAAGACGATGAACTACATCCGGCAGCAAGGCCCTCTGATCAGGAAGTTTTGTGAAACGTGGAACCAGCTCTTAATTTTGGGTGTTCCCAGGTCCGCTCTGACCCGGGGGGTAGCACATGTTAAGGTCCCAGCTATGGGCAAACAGTTAAACCCCCAAACTAGGGTCAAAACATTATGAAAGTGAAAAATTAGGTTTTAATACCAGCAATACATTTTTGTAAAAATTATTACCAGCAATAGATTTTTTTTTAAATAAGTAATACATTTTTGGAAAAAATTATTACCAGCAATAAAAAAAACAAACAAACTTGTCGGCATTAAATAACCCATTGAGGTTGATATGCCGTAAAACAAACGAAACGAAACGAAACCAATTTCTCTTTCCCTATCTATCTATCTATCTATCTATATATCTATCTATATCTATATATATATATATATATATATATATATATATATATATATATATATATATATATATATATCCTCTATCTCTCCACCTCTCTATATCTATCTATTTGAACAAAGATATTACCAACAATAAAAATATTGTCGGCTTTAAATAACCCATTGTTGAGGTTGCTATGCCGTAAAACAAACGAAACGAAACGAAACCAATTTCTCTTTCCCTATCTATCTATCTATCTATCTATCTATCTATCTATCTATCTATCTATCTATCTATCTATCTATTTTTTTCTCTCCCTCTATCTATCTATTTGAAAAAAAAATATTACCAGCAATGAAAATCTTGTCGGCATTAAATAACTGATTGAGGTTGATATGACATAAAATAAACCAAACCAAACTGTTATATTTCAGAGAGAATAAGATTACTGCTGATTCAATAATTTCATGTTTTGTTGGGTTAGTGAGACTCGTTAAAGTGGACTTGAATAATAATTTCTCATTTTTTTTTTTGCTTTTGTACAGCGAAATATCGACAGGAGAGCAAAAGCGAAAATGCCCGAGAAGGTTTGGTAAGACTGATTAAATTATCCAGTGTTTTGTCGCGTCTCTCGCCAGATATTTCGTCCTTCTCTAGAAATTAAACAACAACGAGAGGGGAAAAAGAAAAAAAAACTCATTTCTTCTTATTTTTTTTTCTTTGTTTGAGGAAGTAATTTCCATTTTAAGTCCCCCGAAATATTTGGCATAATCTCACATTACATCATTCAGTGAGTAATTGCTTCTGCATCATGATCTATCTATCTATCTATCTATCTATCTATCTATCTATCTATCTATCTATGTTGGTTAAAATGTGCTCTATTTTGAAAGGAAGAATGCTGAATTTCAGAGACGGAGCTTTCAAAAATATAATCTGTGTGGACATAAGAATCAACGGATTATGTTGATTGTCCATTTCAAAAATCAATGCAATCTCCCGACCAAGAAGACAACGAGGAGGCGGGAAAATGATAGTTAACATGCAGTGTTGATTCTTATGTCCACTCTGTTTATATTTACAAAAATTCTCTGTCCATACACCCACACCCACAGTGGTTCACGGTCATATATATATTTATATATATATATATATATATATATGAACGTTATATTCAGTTGGTACACGTATTAGAGCAGGCATCACTGTTTTTTTTAAACAGTTAGATAATGTCTACTAGTATTACACACACAGACATACACAGACACATACACACACACAACACACACACATATATATATATATATATATATATACATGTATATAAATATGGTGGTGCGGTGTGTGTGTATCATTGCAGTATACCCATATATATATACGCACATACACTCATATATATATATATATATATATATATATATATATATATATATATATATATATATAGAGAGAGAGAGAGAGAGAGATATTCAGTTGCGTTGATGTGAGTTTGTGACCTGGGGTTTCACGCCCTTTGCGAACGTTAGACAAACTCACCCAGGGTCACAGACTCGCATCAACGCAACTAAATATGTTAGCTCTATCACTGATATTGAGCCCTTTCCAATAAGTAATATATATATATATATATATATATATATATATATATATATATATATATATATATATATATATATATATATTATTTAAAATTATAACATAAATATGTTATAAAATCACTACAAAAATAGCCATTTTGTTTCAACATCTTTGGTGTCTTATCAAGTGATGATGATGAATGTAGATTGTAGAATTATTTTAAACAAAATATTAAACAAAATGGCTAATCGTTTAGAAAGGATTATCGCTTGAGATGGATGATTACTTTAGGCGGATTTTCGTCTCGGACAGATAATCACCTAAAGCGAGTAATCGCTTCGAACAGATAATCACTTGAGACAGAAGACTGCTTAAATTGGGTGATTGCTTGGCACAGGTGACAGGTTAAGATGCAGTATAGCTTGAGATAGGTAATCGCTTATGATTGCTTGCGACGTGCGATGATCACTTAAGTCGCGTGATCACTCAACTGGAATGATGACTTAGGACATGAGTTCACTTATGACGGATTCTTGTTTCGAAAGAACAACTATTATAAGCAAATTGTGGCCTTCTAATAGTGTTAATAACGCTTACTAAATCAACAAATATAGAAGCTGAGATATGAGATTGAAAAGGTACAGTGGAGTAATGGATAGCGGCTTGGATTGTGGAATCGGAGAGCCGAGTTCGAATTCCAGTCGAATCTATTACATTCACTTACGTGCTAACACCCTTGGGAAAGGTGTGAATCCTCTTCTTCCAGCTATGGGTAATAGCAGGACAGACTGGGTTCTATAGCCTTGGATGGCAACTTGTCCAGGAGAAGGAAAACTATGAATTCAAAACCTGCGGAGGGTCGTTTGGGGACCTTGTGGCACCTAGTGGACCAGGTCTCTGTAATCGGCCCTTCAAAAAGTGTGGATGGTCCTGCACGAAACCTTCACAACTATAATCAAATCTCATGTGCTGTTGTCAGGCTGTCGGTTTCCTATGAACTGATCTGAAGCCTATACCTGCGGGTTTGGGGACCGTTTGTGAATTCCAAATTCCCATGAAACTCCAATATTGGCTCAACCCACCCCGGGTGAATGCTGTTACAAGTACAGGGCTGAGATTTTTGTCTCTGCATTGTAAGCTATTGCCGCTTCATCAAACGATAAAGGTTTTTTTTTTTT
Organism: Acanthosepion pharaonis; assembly: GCA_903632075.3. Lineage (NCBI taxonomy): Eukaryota > Metazoa > Mollusca > Cephalopoda > Sepiida > Sepiidae > Acanthosepion > Acanthosepion pharaonis. The sequence goes on along the minus strand of CAHIKZ030005504.1, from coordinate 1,247,666 downwards.
TTTAGAGCAGACTTGCACTCACATAAAAGTATAACCAATGACATAAAAGTTTCCAAAGCCAATATATATATATAGCAGTGATATTTGTAAGATAAGCAAGTCGTTTGAATACAGAAGCGAAATTTAGATGTACTTCCGTTGTTGACCGCCGTAAAAACATTTCTTT